>CM035837.1:276289578-276559578 GCA_020510985.1 Pholidichthys leucotaenia | reverse complement strand
AAACCTTCGATACTGTTTCGCGACAAGGACTTTGGCAGGTACTCAAGAAATATGGTTGTACAGAGAAGTTTGTCAGCCTGATCGAGGCTGAATACTTACATACAGGTAAGTATTCACAGCCTTTGCTCAATACATTGTTGATGCACCTTTGGCAGCAATTACAACCTCAAATCTTGTTGAGTATGATGCCACAACCTTGGGACACCTGTCTTTGGGCAGTTTGGCCCATTCCTCTTTGCAGCACCTCTCAAGTGCCATCAGGTTGATTGATTTTATTTATTTGAACATTCAGACAAAAAGAAAAAAAAAAAAGAATTTCAAACAAAAATCAAAACCAAAAAAATAAAATGTTCAAAAGGAGTGGGAAGAAGCTAATGCTCATATAATCCCACCCCTTTCCATACCCAATAAATTATATCATTCTAGTCATTATTCATCCCACAATTACATTCATTATATAATACCATAATATATAATACACCTTATAATTAAATTATGTAATAGAAATGATACAACAATGGTAGTTTATATTGACAATAATACCAACTTCTTAATAATAAATAAATAAATAAATACTTCTGGTATGTTTAATATAATTGTAGACAATATCATCATCAAAATCACCATATACCCCACATTTCTTACAATACCTAGGCGCAATAAGTAACCATATAATAATAATAACCATAATAATAGGTAACCATATGGTAGTGACAACACCACCAATAATAATAATAATAATAATAATAATAATAATACCACCTGGCCTATATAATACTTCAAATAATTCCATCCTAACAACAATCCTAATACTATAATTCTAGTAATAATGATACCAATAATAATAATACTCAGCATATATATTCACAATAACAACCTTTCTTCATTGAAGACACATTGTAATGTTACTGTCCTTTATTTTATATTGCTCAAAAATAATTTCTTTATATGTTGATTTAAATATATGGATGTTTGGACATTGCCTGTGTTTTTCCCCCAATCCATTCGACAATTTCACCCCACACACAGACATACAAAAACCCTTCCTAGTAGATCTTACTAGGTGCATTTTAAATTTTGTATTCCCCTGTAAATTATATTTCCCTTCTCTCTCACTGAAAAGATTTTTTTTTTTTTTTTTGTTACTTATTTGTACCCGTAGGTAGATTTGGTTTGCAGTCTGGTGACAAGCCACAGGCTGCCGGTCGCTGCGTGCGCGAGCACCCTAAACCTACATGTTTTTGGTATGCGGGAGGAAACCGGAGAAATCCAGGAGTAAACCCACGCAACACGGGGAGAACATGCAAACTCCACACAGCTCACTGTTGGTCGGGGGCTGGGATCGAACCCACGAACTCATGATCCCCGCGATCCCCCGGCCAAGGGTAAAACTGTGCTGCCACAGTGCTAAACCACTGCGCCACCATGCAGCAGCGGTTTTGTATAGATTTTGTATATTGTGTGGCAAAAGGTTTTTACTGACTTTAAACATTAATTGTGCTGTATGATAATCAGCCAGATCCAGTAATTTCAATAACTTGAATGTAAAAACAATAAATTAGTTTGTTCAAGATACCCTACTTTGTGTATAACACGGACTGCCTTTTTTTGTAATATTAGCAATGAATTAAGTGTCCTTTTATGATTGTTACCCCAGACCTCTATACAATAGGTCAAGTATGGAAGTACTAATCAGCAATACAAGATATGAAGCGATTTGTAATCTAGGACTTGCTTAATTTTATTTATAATTGCAATATTTTTTGCAACTTTGTTTTGTATGTATCTGACATGTGGTTTCCAACTAATTTTATCATCTAGTATTACACCCAAAAACTTGATCTCCTTTAGGTTTTCAATAATTACATTATCTATATGAGTATGTATACCTTCTTTATTTTTACAATTACCAAATATCATTACCTTAGTTCTATTTATATTTAGTGATAATTTATTACAATTAGGTTGAATGGGAAGTGTCGGTGCACAGCCATTTTCAGATCGCTCCAGAGATGTTCAATTGGATTCAAGTCTGGGCTCTGGCTGGGCCACCCAAGGACATTCAGAGTTGTCCTGAAGCCACTCCTTTGATATCTTAGCTGTGTGGTTAGAGTCGTTGTCCTGCTGAAAGATGAACCGTTGCCCCAGTCTGAGGTCAAGAGCCTTCTGGAGCAGGTTTTCATGCAGGATGTCTCTGTACATTGCTGCATTCATCTTTCCCTCGATCCTGGCTAGTCTCCCAGTTCCTGTCGCTGAAAAGCATCCCCACAGCATGATGCTGCCACCACCATCCTTCACTGTAGGGATGGTATTGGCCTGGTGATGAGCAGTGCCTGGTTTCCTCCAAACATGATGCCTGGCATTCACACCAAAGAGTTCAATCTCTGTCTCAGACAAGATAATTTTGTTTCTCATGGTCTGAGTCCCTCAGGTTCCTTTTGGGAAACTCCAGGCAGGCTGCCATGTGCCTTTTACTAAGGAGTTGCTTCTTTCTGGCAACTCTACCATACAGGCCTGATTGATGGATTGCTGTAGATATGGTTGTCCTTCTGGAAGGTTCTCCTCTTTCCACTGAGGAATGCTGGAGCTCTGACAGAGTGACCATCGGATTCTTGGTCACCTACCTGACTAAGGGCCTTCTCCCCTGATTGCTCAGTTTAGATGGCCAGCCAGTTCTAGGAAGAGTCCTGGTGGTTCCGAACTTCTTCCATTTACGGATGATGGAGGCCACTGTGCTCATTGGGACCTTCAAAGCAGCAGACATTTTTTTGTACCCTTCCCAGATTTGCACCTAGAGAAATCCTGTCTCAGAGGTCCATGGACAATTCCTTTGACTTCATGTTTGGTTTGTGCTCTGACATGCACAGGTGTGTGCCTTTCCAAATCATGTCCAATCAACTGAATTTACCACAGGTGAATTCCAGTTAAGCTGTAGAAATATCTCAAGGATGATCAGTGGAAACAGGATGCACCTGAGCTCAATTTTGAGCTTCATGGCAAAGGCTGTGAATACTTATGTACATGGGATTTCTTATTTTTTTTTTATAAATTTGCAAAAATCTCAAAAAAGCTTTTTTCACAATGTCATTACGTCCCTCCAAAGTTGATCAAAAGACAAGACGAAAACTGGTCAGGGAGGCTGTCAAGAGGCCAACAGCAACACTGAAGGAGCTGCAGGAATTTGTGGCAAGTACTGGGTTTTAAGTACAGTACATGTGACAACAATCTCCCATATACGGTGGCAAGACGGATGCCTTATCTTATGAAGAAAAACATTCAAACGTGGCTAAATTTTGCAAAAATGCATTTGAAATCTCCCAAATGCATGTGGGAAAATGTATTATGGTCTGATGAAACAAAGGTTGAACATTGTGACCATAGTTCCAAAAGGTATATTTGGCACAAACAACACTGCTCATCACCAAAAGAGCACCATACCTACAGAGAAGCATGATGGAGGCAGCATCATGCTTTGGGGCTGTTTTTCTTCAGCTGGAACTGGGGCCTTAATCAAGCTGGAGGGAATTGTGAACAATTCCAAATACCAGTCAGTTTTGGCACAAAACCTCCAGGCTTCTGCTAGAAAGCTGAAGATGAAGAGGAACTTCATCTTTCAGCACGGCAATGACCCAAAGCACACTTCCAAATCAACAAAAGAATGGCTTCACCAGAAGAAGATTAAGGTTTTGGAATGCCCCAGCAAAAGTCCAGACCTGAATCTGATCAAACATCTGTGGGGTGATCTAAAGAGGGCTGTGCTAAGGAGATGCCCTCGCATTCTGACAGATTTGGAGCATTTTTGCAAAGAAGAGTGGGCAAATTTTGCCACATCAAGATGTGCCATGATGATAGACCCCTACCCAAAAAGACTGAGCACTGTAATAAAAGCCAAAGGTGTTGCAACAAAGTATTAGTTTAAGGTTGTGCATATTTATGCAAGCAGGCTATTGTAAGTTTTTTTATTTTTTATATTTCCCCTTATAGGATTTCAGTTTGGTTTTCAGTTGGGTTGTACAGGTTATAGGAAACATTAATGGTGGAAAAAAGTATTGAAATGATTTGTCTTGGTCTCATTTCTTACATCACAAAAAGCTGGCATTTGAACAGGGGTGTGTAGACTTTTTATATCCACTGTATGTATATTCACTGCTTAGGCTAACTAATTCTTATCTTATTATCTTACTTACTATTGCTCTGAGTGCTGCTGTCCCTTTGCAGCTGCAATCCTGTAATTCCCCTATTGTGGGAATAATAAAGGCTTGTCTTATTTTCTACAGTCTACTCCACCGTGTCCATGAATAAACTGTGACTTAAAGACTTCACAGAATTAAAACTGACAGACTACTTACCCATTATTAAAGCACACATGAATCTAGATGGGCAGTGGCACATCTTTCTTGTTATCAATCATGTGATAACTCAGTATCTGTCAAGCTCTCGCATCATTCTATGTAATTCTTGTGCGATCTTGTCGTGCGAACCTTGTTCTGATCAATGCCGCTTTGAAACATACAGTAAATGGAGCTGGTATAGATTGCCGCAAGGTTGAGATAGCGCTCAGCCGCAACTCAACACAGCCGCAGTCAGTGGAAATGAGGCTTTATGTTTGCCTGATTACAACTTCAAAGCTGTGCCTTTATGAAATTGACCCTGAATGATTTGTCAGTTATCAGCTCGTTGTATGGCTTTATGTCATTACAAGACAGTCATTTCAGAAGCACTAACAGGTTGGTATGTCTTGGTTAATATTGAACATATTGCCATGTATGGAAGTTCGATGAGTAATGCAGGCATACATTTCCAGAGTTTAAAGTTGATGTAATTTTTTTAACTTTCTTCATTTCATTTTCAGACCATCTGGATTACACGTAAGGAGTAATCTGACTTTGCTACATAATCCACTATGTTATGGTGTTGTTGCTAACATATTTGAGTTTTAACAGACCCAGATGCAGACAAGGCAAAGAGACCGATAGCTACTCCCTCCAGGATTTTGCGATGTTGCAATCGCACAAATTCATATGAAATCATTGACTGGCCGCATCTTTGTGCAACCTTGAAACTTTGTCCAAACACTGCAACTTTCCTGAATTTTTGGCCAACCGTCGTCAGCCTCCGCTAATTTTCCCAATCAAATTTGTCACTGAGTAGCGCTCAAATATTCAGACTAACCAATCAAATGTGTCGCTACACCGTGGTCACTTAGATGTTGACAGTGATTAACGGAATACATCAGCAAAAAACAGTGTGTGATTAAAAAAAAAAAAAAAACAACCACGATTTTTCACACACCATCCCTTCCTGTGTCTTCCCCGGCTTCCCTGTGTCCATCCTGACTGAGTGTACGAAGTGCTGAGTTTGTGTTGAAAAAAGTCCACCTGCCTGAAAGTACCCTGTTGTCAGAGCTGACATGAGATGCCATAAAATCCCAAACATACAAACAAATATAACACTACAGCCAGTGCTTGAACATTTTATCTTTAGAGGTAAAATCATTACCACATCTTGTCAATGAGCTTTAAAGCGGTGAATCTCCGGTCTGGACATGGACCAACACGTGCCCCCCTGCAAACACCCAAGGAGAACCCCTCCTCCCAGTACAACTCCCAGTAAAGGAAAGATGAGTATCTGATGAGACAGGTGCGTGTCAAGACATGCAGAGAGATAGACAGGTTGGAGTCAGGTAGAAAATATTCTTTTTTTTTTCAGAAAAACACAGCCTTTGGTAGATAATACAGAGCAACAGAATAAATTATTTTCTTTTTGCGCTTGGTACCGAATGGTTGGGGACTGCGGCGGTCAATGCAATTTAGCTGTTGTAATGAATATTGTGTTAAAGTCTGTATTTGCCGTTGCACAAAAGAGTTTTTCTGTATAGCAGAAGTTTCTGCTTAACATACAAATCAACGTTTAATAGGAAATGTTTGACAATCCTGTGCTTTTCTTCTGGTGTTATAGAATATCATTGCAGTAAACTATGGAAAAAAGCACCTCCTTTAAAATTTGTAATTCTTTCAACAACTTTTAGTGCAAAAAAACTCTCAAAACATCACAACTTTTATCTCAACTTTTTAAAAATTCAGATGAATTCAGGCTTTTTGTGCCACAATATATAATATATATAAACATCCCTCGAAATCCTTGAGGGGCTGGATAACAGTTTCAGTGAGTTAATTTATACAATGATAATAAACTTCATGTGTTGAAAACCTGGCAACCCCTGCAGAGGAGACAGAAAGGGAAAGGTGAGTATTATGACTGGCAACTGTCTCTGAATATTGACTAGTGTTTGGATACTCTTACGGTAGCTTGATTCTTCAAGATACGATGAGTATCTACAGGTGGGAACAGTTACAGCCACAAGAGCTCCTTGCAGATGCTGTCTGCTTTAGCCCCATGAGTGTTGCTGTTAGAGACCCAGAAGGAGCCCTTCGGCCTGAGAAGAGGCAGCAGAGGTGAAGGAAGTAGTAGTTAAGACCAGTTATATTGCAGGATTGAAGGTTGGTGGCTTATGGCTAGGGGTGAGATGACGGGAGAGACCTAAATCCGCCAGGAGGAATCTATTTCACCTGGGCACAGTTTTGTAAAAGAAGTATAGAGATTCGAATTGGGAAGAGGAGGGTAGGAGGCACGAAGACAGATCTGACTGCACACAGTGAGGAGAAGTGCTGCGAAGTGCTGCGGACTGCTGGGGTAGCAGGTCTAACATCTCTGTACTGGACAGTGGAAAACTTCCTCCTTTTAAAGGGCAGGCTTGTAATCACTGCAGGTGAAACTAATTATGCAGCTGCAACAGGTAGAGTAATTAGCAGCAGGAGTAAAACTGTGCAGACCCAGAATACTACAGCTGCTATGGATAACAGTTATGGACCCAAGTACAGACATAAATGGAGGCAGGTGTGCAAGCAGTAACAACAACATTTGATAACAAAACTGGAAAATAAATAACTGACTACGAAACAATGAGTAAAAAGTAACAAGGCAGGCTGTATAAAAAAAAACAACAAATGGGCTGACTCTAAGAATTAGACACGGCTGAAATGAATACATTGATAGTGACACAAAAAACTAGGAGCAAAATTAACTTTCATAATACAACAGAAAGGGCAAGAACATGGGCAATGACTCAACTGAAGTACTGTCTTTGTCCTAGTGTACTGTATGCGAAGACCAGTTACAACACAACACTGGAGACTGTCCCATTTCTTCAGATATAGATGACAAATGCAGCCTTCCAAACCCTGAAATTGAAGGTGTCATGATGCTGAGCACGGGGTGGGGTGGGGGGGGTGGAACAGCATGCTCATGCCTCACTTTTTGTTGGAGTATTTTCTGTATTTTCCTTTTATCTTGGTGTTATTTTGTCTTTAACTTTGTCTTGTTTGCATTATGTATGTGTTGTGAGTTGCCATTTGTCTCTATCTGTTTATGAGTTGTCCTGTGTTATGAGTTTGGTCATTATTCATCTGGTTATTTTAGTTTATGTGCCCGTGGTTATCCGATTTTGAATTTTATATTTTTTTCTGTATTTTTTTTTAGCCTCCTTTGTCCTCACCTTAGTTTCCTTTTTGATGTACATTTAGTAGCATTGTCATTCACTGTTATCTGGTCATTGTCTTGTGTCATGAATTATCATTGGTCACTCTGTGTATCTGCTGTTTATGGGTTTTCTTATTTCCAGTTCTGCTTTTGTTGTGACAGGGCGAGTTGCTACTTCCGTTTGTTCAAATTCTGTTCACGGGCTGTCACACCTGTCACTGATTATGTCTGATTATTTCCTCGCTCATGTGACCCACACCTGTTAATCATTGGTCATGTTCCCATGTGCTTATTAAATGACGGCTGCAACACTAAATCGTTGCAATGGCCTACTTTTTTTTTTTCCTCTGTGTAGCTAAACGGGTGCAGTCCGTCTTGGATTTAATTTTTATTCCTCACTTTTTTTCCCAGACGTGAGCCCCGTTTTCTTTTTCGGTGTGACTCTGTCTTTTCCTCCTGAAGTGAGCGCCATCCTCCTCCGGCATCTCTGCACACCATTTCCTCCTGGTTCCCTATCATTGCAAGCGTTGTGTTTTGTGTAGTGTTTGTGTTTTTATTATTAAATGTCAGCAACTCACAGTACAGCATTTGGGTCTTCCTTCTTGCTCTGGTAGGGCGATTCATGACAGAAGGATACTTCCAGTGAGTGACCCAGCTGCTGTGAGTTGCTGTTTTTTTTTCCCTTTCTCCTTTTTTTTTTTTGAGGGAAAGTGGTCATTATGCCATCAGCACGCTGGGGCTCCGCCAGCAGAGGGAGGATGGTGGTTGGAGGGCATAGCATGGATGAACAATGAGTGGCTCAGTTCATCCAGGGTTACGTCTCTGAAGCTCTCACCTCCCACACCTTGAAGACAGCCCTGCAGAAAGTGGAGCCAGCGGCCGGGACAGTGGAGGTGCATCCCAGGCTGAGGAAGTATCCCAAGTTTGCGGAGCTGTTGACAACTGTCTCCACCCTCCAGTTGACATTTCGAGGGCTTGTGATAGGCTCACCCCCTGCTGTACCTGAGCCAACGAGGAAGCATCCCCTGGTACAGATGCCCTCAGCTTCTCGCCAGTTTTGGGACATTGTCCTCCAGCACCTCCCTCCATCTCACACCATCCACCATCTCTTGCTGAGCTGACAAGAGCGCGTCCCCTTGAACAGACATTTCCAGCTTCTTGTTGCCACTCAGCCGCATCCCATCAGAGGAATACAGCAGGAGCCTCCTCGTTTTTTCAGAATGTTTTTTTCATTGGCTGTCCCATCAGTCCCCTCCTCCTCGTCTGCTGCTGCCCCCTGTCCTCCATGACATCAACTCCTGCTGCTGAATATTTGGATGTCAGCATGCCTTCAGGCCCGGCTCATCCACTTTCTACAATGGAGCCAACGCCCGCTGCAGCTTTTGAGAGGAATTCTTTTGGATCTTCAGAAGCAGCCACCACCACGCCATTGGAATTAAGACAAGTATATTTTCATTCTCAAACACCAATAGATGGAACGCCTTGTCTTATTCCCAGTGGTAGAGCTCAGCAGCAGCCATACACTTTGGCTGAGCTCTCACCACTTGCTGCTGCAGTCATTCATGTTTCCTCACCTGCTTATCCTATGTCCCTCTCTGTGCTTCCTGTGTATCCGCCTGTCCTGAGGGGGAGCCACCGGACGACGGAGGGGCCTGCTGTTTTGGAGGATTCTGTTCCAGCCCCGCAGCCATATCTTGGATGGGAGAAGAGAGCCTCCTGTGTCCCGGAGCCTGAGCCGACAAGCGAGTGTCCCCTGGTTTCAGCATCGCAGGACCCAGCATCATTGGTGAGACGATCCCCAGTGTTAGTAGTAGTAGATTAGTTTATTTGACAGGGACAGTGCAATAAACATAGACAATTAATCAAAGACAATCAATCTGATGTGTTGCACATAGAGTGTATAGCTATTAGCTAATTTGCAACTCTTGTCCCTGGATGGGCTTTAGAAAAAAGAATCAAGATAAAAATATACACAATAACCACATACATCAATGCAGAAAAATTATAAATACACAATTATAAATATTATAAATATTATAAATACACAAATATAACAGCCTGACTCACCTTTAACATAAATATTATAAATACACAAATATAACAGCCTGACTCACATTTAACACATATAACATAACTCACATTTGCCTATTTCAGGCCTTCCTCCCTCCGTCACTCACTATAAACAAACACATTTATTCCTTCCCTTCATTCACTCTCACTTTGCAGACAAATAATTCATACATGAGTACATTCTTGTTTATTTTTCAGCCAGTTTTTAACATTTTTAGTGAATGTTTTAAAGTCCGTTATTATTTTAATTTCATTTGGCATTGTGTTCCAGATGTGACTGCCCTTTATAGAGAAAGCTGTTTGTCCAAATGTGGTTCTGCGGTGGAATATTTTACAGTTATTGTTAACAGAACTCCTGGTGGCTCTGCTGCTGTCCTGTCTTTGGACGAAACCAGCAAGTGGCTCGGGTGCTGATTTATGGAAACATTTGAACGTTAATTTCAGAAGACAGAGGTCAATGAAGCTCTCAAAACTCAATAGGTTGTATTTTTTTAAAACATTACAGTGATGCCACCTAATGGGCTTTTTGTCCAAGATTTTTAGGGTTTGATTATATAATGAACCTATATGTCTTATTGTGGAAGGGGCTGCTTGAGCCCAGACTGTCAAACAGTATGATATATGAGAAAAAACCATAGAATGCATATACAGTGCAGCTGCTTCGTAAGGTATGTAATATCTAATTAATTTAAAGCAGTTCAGATTTTTTTTTACTGTTTTTGAAATTTTCTTTATATGAAGATTAAATTTGAGTTGAGGATCTAGTACAATGCCAAGGTATTTGAATTCTGTAGCTAAACTGATGTCATGATCATGTATATTAACTTTAAAATGTTGCAGGTTACATTTTTTGATTGAAAAGCACATTGAGACTGTTTTCTGAAGGTTCAGCAATAGATGGTTCTTGAGGAGCCACTCTTGGACATCAACCATACTTGTAGACAGTACATCTGCAGCCTGTGCTGGAGTCTTGGCAGCTGTGTAAATAACTGCATCATCTGCATAAAGTTGGCATGTTGCAGCTGAGCAGTGTAACGGCAAGTCATTAATAAAAATGCTGAAAAGTAAAGGACCAAGAATGGACCCTTGTGGGATACCCATGCGGTTGTTTAAAAATGAGGATTTATCCTGGTGAACTTTTACACACTGTTCTCTATTCTGGAGATAAGATGCAAACCATTCTAATGTATTTGGGGAGAAGTTAAAAGATACCATTTTGGATAAAAGCAAACTGTGGTTTACAGTATCGAAAGCCTTTTTGAGATCTAGAAAAACAGCTCCTACCACATTACCCCTGTCCAAGGACTGTTTGACGTTTTCAATAAGGCAACAATTTGCTGTTTCTGTTGAGTATCCTGGTCTAAAACCAAATTGATGTGGATGAAGAAGTTGACTGTCTTGTAAGTAGTCTATCAGCTGTGTAGCTACAACTTTTTCAAGAACCTTAGATAGGACTGGTAAGATAGAGATTGGGCGGTAATTGCATATATCGTCTTTACTGCCTGATTTATGAACTGGTATGACGACAGCTTTTTTCCAGCCAGATGGAAATGTACTAGACCTAATGGAGAGATTAATGAGATGAGTCAGTGGTTTGATTAATATTTTGCTGTGCATTTTGAGAAAGGAGGTGCTCATATTGTAGATATCACTAGTTTTTGAGTTTGACAGTGTTTTAACAATACCAGCAATTAACTTCTCATTTACCTCATCGATGTGAAAAGTATCTGTTGGGAGTATGGAATTTGTGTTGTTGAGCACATTTGGCAGCACAAAAATTTTTGTTAAGTCTTCCACAGAGCCCACAAAGTGTGAATTAAATTCATTTGCCAAAGTAGCCTTGTCACTGACGGTCTTGCCATTGATTCTAAGTTCCTTTACCCCCTTCTGATCGTTTTTTTTATCAGTTAAGTTATTTAAATGCCTCCATAGGGAACTGTTGCTACCCTTTGCATGATCTATCAGTTTATTGTAATAAGATATTTTTGATTTTCGCAGCTCATGTAGCACTTTATTTCTTAAACTTTTGTACACAAGGTGATCATTTTGTAGTTTGGAGGTTAGTGATGTTTTCAGTGCATAGTCTCGCCTCTTCATAAGTTTTCTTATTTCATTATTTAACCATGGTAGGCTAATCTTCTGTTGTCTACTTTTAATTAGCTTTGAAAATTTTTCTATAGACTTTGTGATTGTTGCAGTTATAAAATTACAACAATCATCTACTTCACATGTTGCCATGAGCTGCTCCCAATTTTGATTCTCTAAGTAATGTTCAAACTCCTCATTTTTTGATTTGGGGATAATAAAATTTGATTTGTCAATATCGACTCCCCCAAAATACTGTAGTCGCTTTTTAGTAAGTTTCCTGACAGCAAGAACCATGTTATGATCTGAGAGACCAGTTACAAGATTATAGGTTCTGGTTATTCGTTCTGGTTTATTAGTAAATACCATGTCAATAAGTGTTCTGGATTGTTTGGTTATCCTGGTGGGTCCTTTGATGATTTGCTGGTAATTAAATTTAGTCATGAGGCTTTTCAGTTTTTGTTTGTCTTTTTTATCAGACCAGTTGATATTAAAGTCACCATGAATTATTGTTTCTCTGTTCTTCTCAAGTTGTTTAACCAGATCACTTAATTCATTATAAAAGGAAGAGTTGTGTGACGGTGGGTTGTACACTACTGCAATGTTGAAATTCATTACCGGAGAGAGACATACATTAACAGCTAAACATTCAAGTGAAGTATTCAAATCAACCAGTTGACATTTATATTTCTCTTTGATGTAAATTAAAACACCTCCTCCCCTCCCTACCTGCCTGTCTTTTCTAAAACACTGGTAGCCCACAATATCAATCATATTAGTGTCTATGTTACTGTGTAGCCAGCTTTCTGAGAGACAAAGGTAGTCCAGATTTGAGTCCAACAGCAACACCGAAATCTCATCTCTTTTGGGGATTATGCTCCGTATGTTTAAATGACCGCCGAGGATCCCCTTTGGTTTAGCCTTGGTGTCCCAAAGAACTCGTGCATGATTAACAGTTTGGAAAAATAAATGTTGTTTTTGCTTTTGTACAGCTCGGTTTTGTGCTAACCCAGTGGTCTGCTGTTTAATAGTGGCAGGTCCAGGGTTAAGGTGAATATCTCCTGCCAGAAGTAGCAGAACTAACAGAACTTTAACTGTATATCCTCTGCCATATTGTGATTTTTGCTTAACAGCCATGTTTGCCTTAATTTGGAAGTTTTTGCTCAGGGCTTTTAAAGACCACATAGAGTGTAGGGTGAGATGTCCAAGCCCAAATCCATACAGATAAAACTTTTTAACTTCACCTTTGGTTGAGTTTGTCGGAAAATCCTTCTTGTTGCAGGTCCAGACACACAAAGACAAAACGAAGAGGAAGTAGAGAAGTAGAGAAGGCTTATTAGTGGTGCCCATCAGCCCACTTTTTAATCCGGTGGCAGCCATCTTCAGTTCTTCTTGGAAAGAAGGAAAAGGAAAATCTGTGGATAGTAAAATAAATTCTGCTTATATCGCCAGAATCTGATCCGATCGTCCTCGAATCCAGCTGGGCCTCAGCTAGCCAACTAGCCCCTTCCGTTGCTGGTCTCGTTGCTCATAGTCGCCGTAACTGGTCTCCCGTCCCGCTCCTCCAACCGAGTCTCGTCACACACCGCCGCTGCCACCGAGCTCCGCTGAGGTCACGGTAAATCCTCCGCTAGGCACCGCCACCTACCGTCGTCTGCCTGGGTGAAATCTCTGCTGAGCCCCGTCAACAAATAGCCGCTTGCCTGGTAGTATCTCCGCTGGGCCTCGCAGCTGGGCTTCGATTCAGGCTGGTGTAAGGTGGAATGACTGGCGCCAGCATTAAGCTAACTAGCGTTAGCTTAGCAATCGCTTCGGGTAGTCTCGTCGCACACCGCCGCTGCAGTCACGGTAAGTCCTCCGCTGGGCACCGCCGCCTACCGCCGTCTGCCTGGGTGAAATCTCTGCTGAGCCCCGTCAAACAAATAGCCGCCTGCCTGGTAGTATCCCCGCTGGGCCTCGCAGCTGGGCTTTGATTCAGGCTGGTGTTAGGTGGAATGGCTGGCGCCAGCATTAAGCTAACTAGCGTTAGCTTAGCAATCGCTTCAGGTAGGGCACATCAGTGAATCACAAGGAAGCGCTGGAATCGCTGGTCAGTTTACTCACAGTGGCCGGATAAAAGCGATCAAAGGGGTAATCCACCGGAGGTATATCCGATCGCTGTAGGTAGTTATTTAGAGACTGGCGCCAGCATTAAGCTAACTAGTGTTAGCTTAGCAATCGCTTCAGGTAGCATTAAGCTAACTAGTGTTAGCTGAGCAATCGCTTCAGGAAGGCGCAGGAAGTCGCTGGAGAAAGGCGATTAAAGGGCAATCCAACGGAGGTGGCAATTCAGCCCGTGCGTGTTCGCCACGAGCGCCGATCGCTGCAGGCCAGCCACTTTTAATGGCAAAATCAGTGACTTTGTCTCAGCACTGAAAAAGTGTGACCATCCCGGTCGCCATCTTGAGAGCTATCTCAAGATGGTGGTTAGCCACCACGTGTGAGTTCCACCTGTTTCAGCCCCACAGCCACGTCTGGGATAGGTGGAAAGCACCCCCTGTGTCCTGAAGCCTGAGCCGACTGGAGAGTGTCCCCAGGTTTCAGCATTACAGGACTCAGCGCCTTCGGTGAGATGATCTCCAGCGTCTGCCGCCATACCAGAGGTTCCACCAGTATTGGCCGCCACCTCTGGGGTCTTGCAAGCTGCATCCACCATCATGCCTGCTGCAAGGGCTGCCACAGCAGAGTCACCAGAGTCCTGGACAGCAGTGGAGCTCGAGTCTAGTCAAGTACTGTGTTCTGTGTTTACACAATCAGCTCTAGAGAAATCTTGTCTTGCTCGTGGTGGGGAGAACCAGTTGCAGATGCCCTCTGCTCCTGAGTTCTCGTTGCCGGGCTCGACTGCTGCCAGTAACAGTATTCTGGTGTCTGTTTCTTCCTCCCCATCTGAGGTGGACGTGTTGGGGATGCGTTCCCAGACGGAGGGATTCGAGACGTCCCTGCTTGAATCGCCTGAGTCCTGGACCGCGGTGGAGCTCGAGCCAAGGCAAGTAGTATGCTCTGTTTCAACACTATCAGTTCTAGAGAAATCTTGTCTTGCTCGTGTTGGGGAGAATCAGTTTCAGATGCCTTCTGCCCCTGACTTCTCCTCGCTTTGCTCCACTGCTGCCTGTAAATGTGTTCTGGTGTCTGTCTCCTCCTCTCCATCTCAGGTGGTTGCGTTGGGGATGGATTTCAAGATGAATGGACTCGAGACGCCCCTGCCTGATTCCTGGATGGCGGTGGAGCTTGAGCTAAGGAAAGTCCTCTTTTTGTTTTCACATTAGTAGTTTTAGAGAGGTCTTGCTTTGCTCTTGATGAAGTGAATCGGCTGCAGCTGCCAACTGCCTCTCAGTTTTCCTCGTCAGGCTCCACTCCTGCCGGTGATTCTGATCCGGTGTATGTTTTCTTCTCTCCTTTCTGAGTCCTCGTCTGGTTCCACCAATGGTCATCATTCTGCTGAGTTTGGGTCCGGTGATGGTCATCACCTTTTGCCTGAGGTCATCTAGAGTCCTCCGCCTTCGCCTGAGGTAGCTGAGGGTCCTCCGCCTTTGTCTGGTCCCCCACTGATCAATCATCTCCATTGCCTGTTTTTTTTCATGGGTCTGCGGCTTAGTTTCACCTGGTTTCCTCGCTGGTCAGTAACCTTCGCCAGGGGTCACCGAGGGTCCCCTGCCTTCACCTGAGGTCACCGAGAGTCCTCCGCCTTTGCCTGAGGTCATCAAGGGTCCTTCTCCGTCGTCTTCACCCGAGGCCGTTGAAGGTCCTCCGTCTTCACCTGAGGTTGCCACTGAGCATCTGTCTTCGCCGCCTGGTTCGCTCGCTGATCAGCTGTTTTCTTTGTCTGAGTTCCCTGCTGGTAAGCCATCCTTTTTGCCTGGTTTCCCTGCTGATCAGCCATTGTCTTTGTTTGGTGTTCTTGGTGGTAAGCCGCCATCATCAGATGTCAACTCCCCGCAGCCACTGACTCATTCTAGCCATGCTGCGGTCGTTGCGGTCCGTGGTAGGTATGAGTTCCAACTGCCACCTCCAGGAAGGGGCGTGTCGTTCCCTGTGGTCTGTTGGCTCAGGGATGCTGGGATGCTGGGAGACCACCCGACATCTGGACGATCCTTTGCAGCCCACCATACCCCAGCATTTAGCAAGTGGCTGAGCCAGACAAAAAAAACCCCCAAACAAACAGCTGAAGACAAATGGTGGATGCACAAAGTAGACCAAAGGAGGAAACTCTTAAAGGTAAGTTTTGTGCTCAAATTAGGCGGTTGATTTAAATGTTAAATGTTATTTATACATTTAACAGTTTATTCACACACACACATCACACATTACCAACAGCATGAATTAATTACAATATAAATTAACAGCATGAGTAGCAGTATAAAATTAGTTTTGTTTTCACATTGATTTGGAGTTTGAATGGGTCATTCCAAATAAGTTAGACCACTGTGATGTTCACATCTTCAGCCTCACAACAATAAAGCTGGTAACCCCCTGCACCAACTCTTTGTCTCTTTCAGGATTCACCCTCTGGGGCAAGGAAGAGGACCCATGCGCGAGACGAATTTTGTACATTGTTTATTTTGAAAATAAGAAACAGAAACAGAAAATAATGCAGCTCATGGGCTGAAACAAAAACACTGCTGGGCAAGGTTCTAACTACAGGCTTGGAAAAAAGATGGGCCAGATACAGGACAGAAGCGTGTAATCATGCCAACTGAGACAAGGACACTGCACAAGACAGAGACTCACACTGACATAAATAGACAATGGGTAATCTGACAAAACGGAACAGGTGGGAACAATCAAGGGCAGATGGAGACAGCAAGAAAGTGGCTACACATATAGGAGACATGAGGGGCTGAGACAAAAGGGCAAGCAAGTACCCACCCAAGACCCAGGACCAGACAGGGGATACACATGAGACATGACGACACAGACAATGAACATCCAGATCAACAATACAGGAGCAATACAGAGGATGGGCATAAACATGACTGTGAAAATAACAATAATAATAATAATAATAGTAATAATAATAATAATAATAATAATAATACTAAAGGGCAGGAGCAGGGAAAGCTAAGGCAAGGATAATCAGGACAAAACTAAGATCATAATGACAATAATAATAAACAAGAAATCAAGATAAAGCTAAACTCAAAGCGAGGACATGGGGTGAGCCCATGTCCTGATTACAAGAAATGATAAATTATAAAACACAGCAAGGTCATGGGCCCAACCCACAACCTGACATTAGCCCCCTCTTCAGGGGCGGCTTCCAGATGACCCTCATAAAACAAAAAAATCACCTTCCCAGTGTGGGTGGTGGGGGCATAAGGCTAGGTGGGCCGAAACAATTTCTCCCTCTGACAAAGTTCAACACAAAACCCAGTTTGAGAGAGCCACACAGAGTCCAAGACCCCCCAAAGATAAGGTGGATCGGGTGGTCGATCTATGTCCCTAGGCCACCAGATCACAGAAAAATGGGGGTCTGGGGGCCTACCAAAGTCCTTGGACGACTGGACAAGAGAGCTAGGCAGATTGGGGGACCTATCCCAATTCATGGGCACCCAGACTGCAAAAGAAGGCACGTCGGGTGGCCTCCCAGAGTCCCTGGGCCACCAGACTAGATAGCAGGATGCATCTAGAGAAAACGGTAGGGATGCTTTAAACTCAGGAGGCAGTGGCATGGGAGCTTCAGCAGATAATGACAGATGAGCTTCTAGAGGTAACAACATATGAGCTCTCTGCTCTGCGGATAACAACTTGGGAGCACTGACCTCAGGAAGAGATGGTGGAGGTGCACCGACCTCAAAAGCTGACGCCTGCGGTACGCTGATCTCAGGAGTAGATGACAGGAGCGTGCTGACCTCAGGAACAAATGATGGAGGCCCACCAGCCTCTGAAACAAATGGGGGAGGTGCACTTGCCTCTGGAAAAAACAGCGTAGGTGCACCAGCATCTGGGACAAATGGTGGAGACGCACTGGCCTCTGGGACCTTTGCTTTTCAACATCTATGCCCCCACTAGCTCAAATCATAAAAAAAAGACAAAATATATTACCATAATTATCTAGGTGATACACAAATCTACATAACCGTCTCACCGGGAGACTATGCTCCAATGAAAACCCTGATGAAATGCATTGGTCAAATTAAAAAGTGAATGTGCCAGAATGTTCTTCAGTTAAATGAAGACGACACCAAAATAATAACTTTTGGAGCCAAAGAAGAAAGACTCAAAGTTAGTAGTCAGCTTCAATCAGTGATGAAAAAAGCAAACAGCCAAGCCATAAATCTGGATGTGGTTCTGGACTCAGACCTGAATTTTAACAGACACATTAAGTCAACCTATAATCACTTAAAGAACATAGCGAGGAATAAAGGTCTGATGTCTCAGCCGGATATTGAAAAATTGGTCCATGTATTTATCTTCAGTAAACTGGACTACTGTAACACTGTCCTTACAGTTCTCCCTAAAAAGTCCATCAGACATCTGCAGTTAGTTCAGAACACTGCAGCTCAAGTCCTCACTAAGACCAAAAAAGTAGATCATATAACCCAAGTCCTCAAATCTTTACACTGGCTTCCTGTCTGTCAAAGAATAGATTTCAAAATACTGCTGCTGGTTTATAAAGCTCTGAATGGTTTAGAGCCAAAATACATCTCGGATCTGCTGGTCCATTATGAAACACCCAGGGCCCTCAGGTCATCAAGGTCAGGCCTACTATCTGTGCCCAGAGTTAGAACCAAACATGGTGAGGCAACATTCACTTTTCATGCCCCTCACATGTGGAACAAACTCCCAGAAAGCATCAGGGCTGCTGAAACTCTCAGCTGCTTCAAATCCAGGTTAAAAACTGTTAGAATAATTTTGAGCTTAAATTATTCAAAGTCAAAAATTAAGCGGAAAGTTGGATTTATGTACATCTATTACAGAAATATATAAGGTGTCACCCCAATGGCCACTTGGGGGAGAGATTACAAAGCATGGCATTCAGATACACCTAGAATCTCTAAAGGATTCATTTCTTTAGGTCTGATATATATATATATAGGTAGGAGAAAGGAGAGGGAGGATGAGGATAAGGGAAGGGACACAATGGGACAGTCCTGATAATTAAAGCTTATCCGGGGAAACGTCATAGACACTCTGGAGACATGCACATGAGGTCCATAAAACTAACAGAAAGTCTATATACCTAATCTATAGAACAGATCTGTACAGGCTGGGGAGTTTCTGTGCATTCCTGTGAACTGAAACAGGTCATGTCAAAGAGATTGAGAGTAGCTTATATCATTCCTTATGCATGTACTGATCCTGTACTGATCTTCAGTCTGAACTCTCTGAAATTGCTCACAGAAACATGCCAAGAATATATGAACTTATTTCACATGGGATGCACATATAAACATTAAACATGGCATATGAAAGGTATGATTCTTCTCAAATATAATAATACATTATTAATATCAATAATCATAATAATATACATAATATGGAATTTTTCTATAATATTCCCCCTTGATGCTTAATAAAGCATCAGGATTAAAAGAAAAATAACAAATAACAAAAGTGGTAGTAAAATAAAGTGAATGAATTAATATAAGGGTATGTGTAAGAATTTACATGCTGTTATGTGTCTTTGCAAGTTAAAAACGTGTATAGAATATGTCATTAAGAGTGAACATGTGCAGTGATTAAAATTAATTTTAGACTGTGTCAAATAAGAACATAGAAAATAATATGAAACAGCCTAAAACTATATTGCAACCTGCAAAGACATCCTCATCATCATATTAACCTCTTGCACTCCGTTGTACCACGAGCGGGCAAGTCTCTGCGTCCCAGAGTGCACGAGGGTGCTCTCGTGCGCCCTCGTGCACTCTAGGACACACGAGGGCGCTGCCTCCAAGTGTGCACTGAAAAAAAAAAAGTTCTTCCACTACAGACACAGCTGCGAACAGATTAGTTCATCTGATTGACCTCTCATTCGACTAATAAGCGCCTTGAATTGGATTTCTGAAACCTTGAAGAACCAATAACTGAAAACCTATCAAGAAGGACCCGCCTACCAAAGCTGTGAATGCAGCGAGCATTGGGGGCAATGGATCAGCGTTCTGGGGGGCAATGGATCAGCGTTCTCGTCGCGCCCTCCGCCAGTACCCGGGCTTGCCTGGGGAAGCTAATGATCCTACCAGCAGACTAAATTCAAAGAGACGACGCCTCTGTGCCAAGTCAAAGAAGAATCCTAGTCACAGTCCTAAAGCCGAAAGCAAACAGCCCCAAGAGCACTTTGTGGTAGGATCTGCCCTTCGCATATTACAACTAAACGTTGAAGGCCTATCTGCAGCCAAGCGAAGCCTTATCGAAGTCCTCGCCTTCCAACATTCGATTGATGTAATCTGCCTCCAAGAGACTCATATTGGCACAGAGGAAGCTGGCCGCTTCACCATCAAAGGCTTTGACCTCCTGTGCTATGTTCTACATGCTAAACATGGACGTGCCACCTATGTGCGTTCTGACATAGTTGAAGCAAATCACCTGATAACAACACATTTCTCAGACACCATAATCATTGGTGGCTTCCATATTGTCAATGTGTACAAGCCCCCTAATGCCAACTGGGATCTGCAGGTCCTACCCACCCTACCCCACCCTGCCATCTATGTGGGGGACTTTAACAGCCATCACCCTGACTGGGGGTACCCAGCAGTGGACAGTGATGGGGAGGCACTTTCAGACTGGGCATCCAGAAATGACCTTGCTTTGATATACGACCCCAAACAAAGAGGAACCTTCCACTCTGCTAGGTGGAAGAAGGACTATTCTCCTGACCTGTGTTGGGTCAGCTCTTTGAATGGGGAGCCATATCCTACACAGATCCTCATTCTTGATGATTTTCCACACAGCCAACACCGGCCCCTGCTTGTACACATTGGCCTACAACTTCCAGTCATATACAGCCCAAGGAAGATGCGCTGGAACTTCCGCAAAGCCAACTGGAAGAAATTCAGTGAAACTCTGGACCGGAGCATTGTTACCATCCCACTCCACACCATCACTGTAGATGAAGCATACAACCGCTTCTGCAGCGCAATCTTCAAGGCTGCCCATACTGCAATCCCACGAGGCTACCGACCCCTCTATGTCCCATGTTTGGACGGAGAAAGTGCTGCCCTCCTACAATCCTATCAAACATCAGGGGACCCAGAGATAGCAGACCATCTCATTGAATCGCTAAATACAGCCCGGCGAAAGAAATGGGAGGAGACAGTTGCTGACCGGAGCTTTACCCACTCTAGCAGGAAATGTTGGAGCCTCATCCGTCGCCTAGGAGCTGCACAGAAGCCCCCTAGCCAAAGCCGAGCATCCGTCACACCCAACCAAGTTGCATCCCACCTACTGACTATCGCCAAAGCACCCCAAGACAAAGACACCAGAAGAGCAGATACAACTGAGCTAAAAAAACACCAAAAAATGCCTGTAGAGGAAATGAACCCTGAACCCTTCGAGGCTGCTGAACTGGAGAAAGTCCTACAGGGCCTGAAATGTGGAAAGGCAGCAGGATACGATAACATCTTCCCAGAATTCATGAAGAATCTTGGCCCCCGAGCCCTAACCTGGTTGACACAATTCTACACAAGGATCACACAAACGAACTCGATCCCAAAGAAATGGCGGACAGCAAAGGTCATTGCCATCCCAAAACCTGGCAAAGACCACAAACTACCAGCAAGCTACCGCCCAATCTCCCTACTCAGCGTTCCTTACAAAATCATGGAGCGCCTAATACTGCAACGCATTTCCCCAGAAATAGAGGATATTCTAAGTGTGGATCAAGCAGGTTTCCGCAAGGACCGCAGTACAGGAGAACAAGTACTGGCCCTAACCACCTTCATTGAAAATGGCTTCGAGAGCAGACTGAAGACAGGGGCTGTGTTTCTCGATCTTACAGCCGCCTATGATACGGTCTGGCACAAAGGCCTCCTCCTGAAACTTATAAAGGCGATCCCTGTTTGGGCAACAGCAATTATAAAAACCCTGCTGACCAACCGAAGGTTCAGAGTCCACCTCAGTCAGAACACAAGTGCATGGAGAATGCAGAAAAACGGACTCCCACAAGGCTCAGTTCTAGCTCCAACTCTGTTCAACCTCTACATAAACGACCTGCCTACTACAAAATCCCGCAAATTCATCTATGCAGACGACATCTGTTTGGCATTCCAAGCACCAGACTTTGAACCACTGGAACGGGTGCTCACGGAAGATCTTGCTAAACTGGACCAGTTCTGCAAAATCTGGCGCCTAAAACCAAGCCCAGCAAAAACCGTCTCCAGTGTATTTCATCTCCACAATGCAAAAGCTGCCAGAGAACTAAACATCCACCTGAGCGGACTCAAGCTTAAGCATGCCCCAAATCCAAACTTATCTTGGAGTGACCCTTGATAGGACCTTATCCTTCAAGGAACATCTAAAGGGGACGGCTGCTAAGGTGAAAGTACGAAACAACCTGCTCTGCAAGCTCGCTGGTGCAAAATGGGGGGCGGCAGTCTCCACCCTGCGCACCTCAGCACTGGCCCTTTCATACTCTGTAGCAGAATATTGTGCCCCTGTCTGGTCCAGGTCATCTTACACACACCATGTAGACACCCAGCTCAACTCAACCATGAGAACTATAACTGGAACAATCCACTCAACACCACTCCCCTGGCTCTCTGTACTGTCAAACATAGCCCCTCCACACATCCGGCGAGCAGCATTAACTCAAAGGATGCTCCAAAAAGTTAAAGATTTTCCTCACTTACCAATCCATGCAGATATCTACACCCCACCCACTGCCCGACTTTCATCCAGACGGCCGATTTGGAAAAACCCTCCCCCAGCTGACTTTACCATCCAGACAGCTTGGCAAGAGGAATGGGAAACCAAGGAGGTCCCAAACAAACAGCTGGTGATAAACCCCAACCAACAGGTCCCGGGCACCAACCTCCCAAGGAGACAGTGGTCTACACTCAATCGCTTCAGGACTGGACATGGCCCCTGCTTGGCCAGCCTTCACAGATGGGGCAGTAGCCCTAGCCCACTGTGCGCATGTGGAGAGGAGCAAACTATGGAACACATCATAGAGGCTTGCCCGCTCCAAAGACTGGAAGGAGGATTACACACCCTCCATACAGCAAACCAGGAGGCAACTGCTTGGCTTAAGGACTTTGCATTCGCTAAATAAATAAATAATGCAGCGAGCCAATTGAAGCAGAGAAGTTCGCGAGCTGTTTTTTGTAAGGCTGGGTGAAGACAGACTGCTGCAGCAGATAAAAAAAGGACCCGCAGGAAGAACCGTCACAGACCCAGCTGCACGGAGACCACCCACAAGTGCTACCTGTGTGACAGGGACAGCCATTCGCGCATCGGCCTCTTCAGTCACAGGCGGTGCTTTTTTTTTTTTTTTTATTCGAGCAGAATAGACGTTTAGGATTCTCTTCCATGGTCATCATAGGCTGACGGAGGCCGACGACGAATGTCGTAAATCATTCGCCAAAACCGCAATCATGGAATTATGTTTTGACCGGGTCGCGAGACCAGAACCACGAGCGGACCAGCATCACGTTCGTCTGACAATGAGGAAGAGAAGTTCGCCAGGACACTGCTGCTGTGAAGAGGTAAGGTGTTATAAGCTAAATTATTCTTTATCCCTGAAAATTGTAATCAAAAATGACTTTTGACCAATCGGTAAATTACAACTGTGCGGTGCATGAAGTCCGAAGTTCATGCGCCGCGGTACACGGGTCATGCGCCGCATCCAGACTGTGAATGCCGCCCCCCCCCCCGGCTACTTTTCTGTAGCGAGTGGGGGGAAGCCGCGGTGACTGCGCCGCTGTCGCCACATGACTATTCCGTCCTCTGTAGCGAGGGGGGGGGCAACCCCCCCCACACACAGCCCTGAGTGTCACCTTTCATTAGAGCCCAAGATGAAGCTTCTATATTGAATCATTCAAAAGTTACAGACATTTTTCCAAACTGTGCCATTTGGCACAATTTGGCACAGTTCCAAAATGCCTGGGAACTACCTGAGGAAAAAGCTGTGTAATATATTCATTTTTTGTGGTATTGTTACAAAATTTTGACCTCAGCTGGATAACACTTGGTTCTACATTTCTGTTGCATTTTCCAGCCCGGATCTGAACCTGTGTGTTATTTGCAAGCATTTGTATCCAAAAAAACACCCAGGCCAAATTTATTTTCTTCAAGTTCAGTATGTTTAGATGACTGTAACTCAGTGGCCGGAGCACTTAGAGAGATTATGACTGTTTTGCCAAAAAATTCAAAGTATTTTCTTTTAAATGAGACCAACCCCATGAAGATGCTGCAAAGGGTTGAAGAACAGCTTTCGATTTACTTTGGGCACATTATTTTTTGGCGTTTTTAGGGAAACTGACCGGAGTGCAAGGGGTTAACGACTCACACAAGAAAAATCTGAAGTTATAAAAACCATTACCAAGTTTATGATGAGACTTCTCCATTAAGAGAAACGCTAACTTCTATGAGTATCTGAGGTATTAATATGACCATTTGCATCATTTTCATGGACAGAAGTAAAACAGTAATCTCCTATAATAGGGCCTCCACCCCTACGGGTGGTAATTAGTCGATCAAGGACCATTCTATCCTTTGTTATAATTTTGTAAATGATTGTAGTCTACAATTAAGTGTTTTAATCCCTAAGGTATTTTGTTTCCACTCTCACTCAAAGAAACAATGAACAAAAAACAAAAAAACCCTCACTCCTGTATTTTCCATCTGAAATTGCATTCATCCTTCATAAATGGCATCATGTGGTAGAAAAGCATCTCTCTTCACCCTGCCCACCTGCCCTCCCGACATGATGAGGGTACAGTGAGTTGCCAAAAAACGGGGTACACAGATCTGCCCAGTGTCCTGGCCAAATGCAAGTACGCCCAATGACTCAATAACCTTTGTCAATGTAGATCCTTGGTATAACACTTGCTCACTTCGTTGGTCAAGCAGGGTAGCAGTACAGGAGAGAGATGCACTGTAAGCCGTTGCATAATCAGAGCGTGTTAAGCTACTGGAAAGGGGACCTCACCACTTCAAAAGGAGGAGTTCCCTGATGAAATTAACCTTGCATTTGCAGAGTAAAGAGTGTCATCATGTTTCTAATCAGTGGAGTGATGTGTTGTGTCAGGTGTGATTCAAAATGAAGTTCACTATGTTATTTCTGTTGTAGCGTAAAATAGGAATATTAATAAATATGAATATGATCAGGTATGAATTATTCAATTTATATTGATGTATTGGAGTCTGAGATCAAATCTCGTTTCAAATACATCAGAAAAGTTAATAACACTCGTAGGGGCACCAGCTTCTATCTTTAAGAAGCAATTTTAATCTTTAATTTCACTTTATACCTGTTTAATCACTCAATAAATTAATCAATAATCAGTCTCAAAATTTTTCCGTGAATTTGATACCTGTGCTTGAACAGACTCAGAATGAAATAAATTCTCAACAGCTTCTCTCATTTTCCACATATTTATTAAACGAAATGATTAACAGACATTGCAGTAATTTCATTAATCATAAAATCAATCTTGTAAATGATAGATTAACAATGTTAATATTTTCGGAACCAGGGTTAAACTGAGAAATGAATTTCTATCAGTTTGAGTTAACAGATTATGGAAACAACGCAAATTTATGGAGAAAGTTTACTAATTATATGAAAAAGTCCTGGATTAATCTTAAGAAAATAAAAACGGAATTTTAATGAAAAGAAGAGTTATGTTAATGGCTTCTTAATTTGCATCTGATTAGATATACAAATTATTACCGAACCTCAGACGTTTAATTCAGCAGATGAATTAAAGTTTGCAGCTCATGTGATTCCTCGGTGATGATGGTTCTTTCGTCGTCCTCAGCCCAAGATTTCGTGGACGTTAATATCTGCCCGCAGATATTTTCAGGGTCCACATTTCGACCTTTAAATTCAAGCGGTCGAAGAGGCTGGATTCTGGGCTGTATGACCCACAGTTGAAACTGGGTTTGGAGCCAGATGATGACGACGCTTCTTCGGCGTGTGATGAACAACTGCGCGTTGATTCCTCAGCTGCACCTTCTAAGAGGCCTTCAATAATAATTAATTAAGGATATCTAATCGGATCTCAAATTAAAGAGTTTCGGACTTTAGATAAAAATAGTAGCTTCTGGTGGGTGCTTGGTCAAGAAAAATATTATAAAAATAAAGTCAAGATTAAAGTTTACATTAAAATTAAACAAACGGTGATTTTACAGAAAGTTTAACAAAGAAAAAGAGATAAGTAAAAATTGGAGTTTAACTCTGATTAAGAATTGAGCTCAAAGAAATAGGAATTCCTAGGCATTTAAGAGAAAAAGAAAAGACATTAAAATACAAAGTTACATAAACGAATTACGAGTTATCTGCTCTGTGTTCAGAAAAGCGACACGTGGTCAGAGTCTATTCAGACGGTCCTTTGTTCTTTCTTGCTCTTCCTTGCTGTGTGTAGACAATGGACAATAGAGAGAGACGAACAAGTTCAAAGAGATGAATCAGAGGCGAGAAGGGGTGAAGAAAAGAAGAGGCTGAAGCAGGGGTCTCTCTTTTATTTATAAGTTCTGTTGAGCTTCGCGGGCTTCCAGGATCTCAGCCAATGAGTGTCCTTCGTGGGAGGCCCGATGAACCTTTAGTCCAATAACAAACAGTTTACAAGGGACCAATGGGATGAAGAATTGTTGTCATGCAGAGATTGGCTGCTGGAGTCACATGGTTTTAGAGAATATGCTTTTTCCTTTATGTCTTAAACTAAGATAACGTTAGTGATTAGTATAAATTATAAGCAGTGCTTCTAAATCAACATGCAGGAATAAACATTCATTTAAACAATTTTAACATGCATATATATAAAATCACAGATTAATGCATTTCACACATATTATTGATTTTCCACATGAAAAACATCAGAGTCCATTTGCTTTTCATAGTTCTGAAAAGAAGAAGGTTTAGAATTGAGTTTGTAATAATGCACTTTAAAGTTCACTGGTTAAATCCAGCATGTCCCAGGGTTTAAGGAAATTTTATTGAACTGTGGATCCATGTTTGGCCAGGTCTGTTGCATGTTTATGGGGGCAATAAACCAGATCCGGACATTGAGGAAATTCCTTAGGCTGGTTTTAACAAAGGAATGGGATTTCAGCTGTGGCCTGGAGGAAGAAAATCCATTTTTTGACTGTCTTACTCCTGGGTGAAACAAAATGTCTTTAAGCAGAAGAATAATTGTTGCTGAGCCAAAGTGAAATGATGCTACACTGTATATAGCCTCTCTTAAAAAAAAAAAAAAACAAACAGCCTGTAGTAGCTGCATTATTTTAGCAATAAAGATATTTTGCCTAACTGTTAGTGTTATTAAGGAGCAAACATTACAATTCTCTACAGTGTATAAGTAATGGAACAACTTAATAACCAACGTTAAGTATTATTAGAGGATGATGAGGATGATAAAAAGTACATCTATCTATAAGGTAACAACACTAACCACACTTTTCCTTCCCTTGTATTTTTCTCCCTTGTCATGATAAACAAACAGTCTGTTTCTCCATTAGCAAAGGTCGTTACTGGACACAAACACCATCAGCTGACACTTGCTTAGAGAAACTGTTAAACAGTCATTTTTTTTTTAATATATAAGTATACCATTTATATTAAACAGTCTCTTGCTGAGGGTTTTAGGTGGGGTAAACGTTAGATTCACCCAAGTGCCACGTCCTTTGTTTCCCGCGGCTGTTCAGGTCAGCCAGATAACCTTTGCGCTGTCCTTGCCAGGGAGTTTTGGTCCAGTTTCCTTGGATGACCAGATCCCCTGGTTTGCTCAAGAGATGGGTACATCTCCCATGGTTCCTTCATCACATGGTCCCTCCTGGGAAGGGTAGTATGGATGACATCGCTGTCAGTTGTCATTCTTTGCATATAATCACCCAGAAACTTCCTCATCATCTAAGTTAAATGGCTTCAATAATAGGGTTTGTCATTCACAATTTTCTTATTTTTCTTATTTGTTTATTATACTAATCCTGGAGATAGTTGATGATAAGCTAAGCAGTTTCCTAGATAAATGTTTGGTACTAATAATTTAGGAACTGCACTTAAATGTGACATGATTTGATTTACAAAGTGTATTCCTTTTCCATTATCTAAGTAAATCATTTCAGCTATTTTAAATCGTGATATTGTTTCAGTGAAGGGTTTCAGTGTCACCATAGCAATATTTAAATTAGTGTAGGGAAAAGCCTTTGTATGTTCAATAAGTGTGTAAATAATTTTTAAACATTTTTACCTTCACTCTTATTTAGTTCAATGAGATCCATGCATCCATCCATCCATCTTCTACCGCTTTTCCGGAGGTCCGGGTCGCGGAGGCAGCAGTTCAAGCAGAGAAGCCCAGACTTCCCTCTCCCCAGCCACCTGCTCCAGCTCTTCAGAGGGGATACCAAGGCGTTCCCAGACCAGCTGGGAGACATAGTCTCTCCACCGAGTCCTGGGTCTGCCCCGGGGTCTCCTCCCAGTGGGACGTGCCTGAAACACCTCAAGTGGGAGGCGTCCAGGAGGCATCCTAATCAGATGCCCATTTTTTTTTTTTTTTTTTTTTTTTCTCTCGGCGCCACACGAGTCGGCTGCCTTTTGCAACAGCGGCTCGATTCCGAGTCTTTTTCCCTTCCTCTCTCTTTTGATCCGTCTTTTTTTTTCACCCCACTTATATCACGGACACACAGATCGTCCTAAATGTCTCCTGAGCCGGTGGACGGAGCCACTGTTTATAGCAGGATACGATACAGCAGAGAACAGCTGCTAGCATTCAACCGCCACCCGGTCCCATTGGAAAAACTCGACATACCGAGAGAACTGAGGCGAAAACGCCGCGGCTGCCGGGCTGGAGTAAGGCGGAGGACAAAAAATATAAGGTACAGACCCTCCCTTCCATCTGTTGTCATGGGAAATGTACGGTCGATACTGGGAAAGTTAGATGAGCTAGCGGCTATCTCCCGTTATGATAGCACATACCGGGAGTGCTCTCTCCTTTTGTTTACTGAGACGTGGCTAACTGAACTAGCAGCAGATGCTAACATTGAGCTGGAGGGTTTTCACATGATACGAGCTGACCGAACACCAGAGAGTGGCAAGGCTAGGGGCGGTGGAGTGATAATGTATGTTAACAACAACTGGTGCAGACCGGGACATATCACTGTTAAACAACGACACTGCAGCAAAGACATTGAGTTGCTAGCTGTTAGCATGAGGCCTACATATCTCCCGAGAGAACACTCACACGTGATCTGCATTGTTGTTTATGCAAATCCGACGGCGAACGCTGGGACAGCACGTGACGTCATCCATTCAGTAACCAGCAGGCTGCAGACAGAACACCCAGATGCTCTTCTCCTCATCTCAGGCGATTTCAACCATGTTTCACTGTCTCCCATTCTACCCACGTTCACCCAGTATGTCACATGCCACACTAGAGACAATAAAACACTGGATTTATTCTACGCAAACACTAAGGAGGCGTACACCTCATCACAACTCCCCCCACTCGGGAGATCGGATCACAACTTGGTTCATCTCCGGCCGGTGTACAAACCCCTAGTGCACAGACAACCTCCGGCCATGCACACTGTGGAGTTATGGTCTGAGGAGACAATGGACACCCTAAAGGGCTGTTTTGAAGCCACCGCCTGGAAGCAGCTCTGCGATCCACATGGTGAGGACATCGATGGCCTCACTCACACCTTCACGGGCTACCTCAGCTTCTGTGTGGACAAATCCGTTCCCACCAAGACCATACGGCGTCACTCAAACAACAAACCCTGGATCAACCCTGAGATAAAAACACTTCTGAGAGAGAAGAAGAGGATCTTCAGGTCAGGGAACAGGGAGATGCTGAAGTCCGTACAGAGGGAGCTGAGGAGAAAGATCAGAGAAGGCAAGGACAGCTTCAGGAAGAAGATGGAGGACAAGCTGCAACAGAGCGACATCAGCGGGGTCTGGAGAAACCTCAAAACCATCTCGGGGCTCCAGAATACCTCCCCCCAGGCCACAGGGGGCAGGGAGTGGGCGAACAACCTGAATCTGTTTTTCAATAGATTTGACCAACCGCCCGCCCCCCTGACTGCACAACAACCACTGCTGCCTCTAAAGAAATCAAGTCCTGCTGCCCACTCCCCACTCCACCAACACCCCCCCACTCCCAACACACAGCCCCCCATCCTGACCCTGACCAGGACCCAGGTGAGGACGGAGCTGAGGAAGATCAAGGCGAGGAAGGCGCCGGGACCGGACGGCATCAGCGCAAAGCTCCTCAAGTCCTGTGCAGACCAGCTGTGTGGGATTGTGACGTATATCTTCAACATGAGCCTGAAACTGGGGAGGGTACCACAGCTGTGGAAAACATCTTGTGTGGTACCTGTACCAAAAACTTCCCACCCCAAAGACCTGAACAGCTACAGACCGGTGGCCTTGACGTCCCACTTGATGAAGACCCTGGAGAGACTGCTCCTTGCTCACCTCCGCCCCCTGGTGGAACCAGCGATGGATCCACTCCAGTTCGCCTACCAGCATGGCATTGGGGTGGAGGATGCGGTGATCTTCCTCCTTCACCGTTCTCTGTCCCACCTGGAGAAGCCCGGGAATATGGTGAGGATCATGTTCTTTGACTTCTCCAGTGCTTTCAACACCATCCAACCGATGATCCTGAAGGACAAGCTGCTGCGCGCAGGGGTGGACCAGCACCTGTCATCATGGATCCTGGACTACCTCACGAACCGGCCTCAGTTTGTGAGAACCCGGGACTGTGTGTCCGACACGATCATCAGTAGCACGGGGGCCCCCCAGGGAACGGTGCTGGCTCCCTTCCTGTTCACTCTTTATACTGCGGACTTCTCACACAACACAACACACTGCCATCTACAGAAGTTCTCTGATGACTCTGCGATCGTTGGCCTCATCTCCAATGGAGATGAAGCTGAGTACAGAGGGCTTATCCAGGACTTCGTGGACTGGTGCCATCGGAACTGCCTCCAGATCAACGCGAGGAAAACTAAGGAGCTGGTGGTGGACTGCCGCAGGCATGGGCAGCCCCTCACAGTACCAGTAAATATACAGGGAACAGACATCGAGATGGTGACATCCTATAAGTACCTGGGTATTCATCTGAACAATAAACTAGACTGGTCACACAATACTGATGCACTCTACAAGAAGGGACAGCGCAGGCTGTTCCTGCTGAGGAGACTCAGGTCTTTTGGTGTACAAGGGGCGCTGCTGAAGTCATTCTATGACACGGTGGTGGCATCAGCCATCACTTTTGGAGTGGTCTGCTGGGGCAGTGGCATTACTGCAGCCGATAGGAAGAGACTGAACAAACTGATTAAGAAAGCTAGCTCTGTCCTGGGGCAGCGCCTTGATCCGATGGAGGAGATAGGAGAGAGAAGGACGGTGGCTAAACTGTCATCTCTGCTGGAGTCCGAGTTCCACCCTATGCAGGACATACTGAATGCACTGAGGAGCTCATTTAGCAGCAGACTACATCATCCCAGGTGCACAACCGAGAGGTTTCGTAGGTCCTTCCTACCAACGGCTGTCAGACTGTACAACCTAAGCAGGGCTGCTCGCAGAGATAGCAAAAAGACGTAACAAACTAATAGTTTTTTTGAATGCAAAAGATGCAATAGACTTACACAATGGTCCCCTCCGGCATACAACTAGGAAAATACCGGTCGCTATGGAGGGTGAGAATATGTATGGGCACATAATCATACCATGTAGGATAACTAAGTAGACGGTTATGCTGTTTCATTCCATCTAGCAACAATGCTCTGCACTGTGTGTGTTTATATATTTACATATTTATTCCATCTAGCTACAATGCTCAGCACTGGGTGTGTTTATATATTTATATATCTACATATTATTCCATCTAGCTACATTGCTCCGCACTGTGTGTGTTTATATACTTGCATATTTATTCCACCTAGCTGCAATGCTCCGTACTGTGGGTGTTTATATATTTACATATTTATTCCATCTAGCTACAATGCTCTGCACTGTGTGTTCATATATTCATATATTTATTCCATCCAGCTACAATGCTCTGCACTGTGTGTCTGTGTGTGTGTGTGTATATATATATATTTTATAGTAATACGTACATATGTATATTAGCTGCTCTTGCTTGCTTGTTTTTTTTTTTTTTTTTTTTTTTTTTTTTCTTGCCTTCTGATTGTTGCTCTGAGTGTTGCTATCCCTGTGCTGTTGCAATCCTGGAATTTCCCCGTTGTGGGACTAATAAAGGCTTATCTTATCTTATCTTATACCACCTCAACTGACTCCTTTCAATGTGGAGGAGCAGCGGTTCTACTCTGAGCCTCTCCCGGATGACTGAGCTCCTCATCCTATCTCTGAGGGTGAGTCCAGCAATCCTACGGAGAAAGCTCATTTCAGCCGCTTGTATCCGCGATCTCGTTCTTTCGGTCATTACCCAAAGCTCGTGACCATAGGTGAGAGTAGGAACGTAGATTGACTGGTAAATCGACAGCTTTGCCTTAGAACTAAGCTCCCTCTTCACCACAACAGACCGGTACAACGTCCGCATCACTGCAGATGCTGTTCCAATCCGTCTGTCGATCTCTCGCTCCATTTTCCCCTCACTCGTGAACAAGACCCCAAGATACTTAAACTCCTCCACTTGGGGCAGGAGCCTGTCCCCAACCCGGAGAGGACAATCCACCTTTTTCCGGCTGAGGACCATGGACTCGGACATGGAGGTGCTGATTCTCATCCCAGCCACTTCACACTCAGCGGCAAACCATCCCAGCAAGAGCTGTAGGTCATTGCTGGATGAAGCCAACAGGACAACATCATCTGCAAACAACAGAGATGAGATCCTGTGGTCACCAAGCATGACACCCTCCATGCAGAGATCCATGCAAAGGTTTTGAAAAGACTAAGTTTATGCAGGGAAGATCAAATTATTTTGCTTTGAGCTCCCTAAAGCATTGTTGTCTTAATTGAGTAAGAATCTGCATTGTCTTTGCCATAGATTCTAAATTAAGTCCCACAGTAAACATGAACTCAGCACAAGTTGGACCTTTCTTAGACATTTGGAACTTTTGTCATATATTTGCATGGTTTTCTTTCTTATCAGTTTACCTTTTTTCTTACTGTAAAAACATGATATTTCTTTTCCAATAATCTGCAGACATTTTCCTAAATATCTGAAAATTTATTGATGTAACTTTTAACTTCTCCTATTGAATGTTGTGATTTCATTACCAAGCGATTTCATTCATTTTTCTCTTCATTATTGATCATCTATTTATATTTTTTATATATTATCTATTTTTCTGAGGATTGCTAATTATTTGTGCTAATTAATTTCTTTGGTACCCTCCTTTTGATGCATGGGGATGCACATGCAGCAAAGTTACAGGTTATTTGCTTGATGGGTAGTGTCTTTTTACTAGAAGAAAGCGTGTTACCACTTTTTATGCATTACACACAGTTAATTTAGATGAAAATTTATGAGTAGTATAGCTCCTTCAAAATGAGGTTTCAATAGTCATAGCTTCTTTTGTGTGTGTCTTCTCTTGACTTATTCTAAAAAGTAATACAGCTGTCTCTGCAGATTTGATGTGATTTAGCATTTAGAACGACCATTCTGAGTTAGTCACTTAGATCACATCTGTCTGTCCAGTTGAACACGGACAGATTGAATTTGTGTAAGTGAATCTTTGTGAAAGGTTGTGTCACACTCCTTCAGTCAATGGAAAGGTGGACATATTGCCTAATTAGAGTTTGCCTTAATTTTGTACAAGGAATGCCTTATTTTTATATATTCCTTGGTAAATTATGGGGTGGACTGTAGTCCCGAGGCCTAGCTCAGCCACGGCTAAGCACCGGCAACACAGAAAACACATTCCTTATTACTGTCACATTTCTGAAATGTGATATTGTCACACCATTATGTGGTGAGTGGCATCATTGCAATGTGTCAGATATATCTTGCAGTGTGAAGTCATATGAACACTAAATTTTTAAAGTCAAAGTCATTCAAATTGTTATGCTTTATGTCATTTGCAATGTCATTTGTTCTACTTAGCTTCAAAAAATGCTTGTCAACTGAGAGGTCATTTCCCCTGTGGTCACTGTTGCCCTCTTCCAGCCAATGAGCCCGTCACACACACACACTGTCCGGCCTCCTCCCATTTCCCACAAAAATCAAATGTCAGTGCCATCCTGCAAAGAAAAATTTGGGGAAACCTCACTGCCTCCCTGTCCTTACATCAGTATTTACATCAACAGGAGTGCAAATTTTATCACCTCATAAATTGATATTACTAATGTTCTAGTTATCATAATTTTGTGTCCCTTAAATGTTTATCCCAGTTGTTTATCTCACTGTTTATTATAACGTGTAATGTGCGCCACCGGGCTGCACGGTGGCGCAGTGGTTAGCACTGCGGCAGCACAGTTTACCCTTGGCCGGGGGATTGTGGGGATCGTGGGATCGTGGGTTCGATCCCAGCCCCCGACCAACAGTGATCTGTGTGGAGTTTGCATGTTCTCCCCGTGTTGCGTGGGTTTACTCCGGGATTTCTCCGGTTTCCTCCCACATGCCAAAAACATGCATGTTAGGTTAATTGGCTGTTCTAAATTGTCCCTAGATATCTGTTTCCTATAGGCCCTTAGAATAGAGGGTTAGTATTAATGAAAGCGCTTTGAGTGGTCTTTGTGACTAGAAAAAGCGCTATATAAGTGCAGGTTAGTTAGTTAGTTAGTTAGTAATGTTAAGAAACACAAGTGAATTATTGTTTTTTTATTATTATTTTATTATATATTACCTATGTCACCAAGGATTTATTAAATTGAAAGATAATGGTGATGTTATGATTCCTTGTTAATTTGGTAAATCTAATTCCAGGTAAAAGCTAAAAAAAAAAAAAATCTTGTGAATGCTTTCCCTTTCCTGTTGAAAAATGAAGAATGAAGAATAAAAAAACCCTTCAAATTACTCCAAAAGCTTCCACAATTTGAATGTGTTTTGCTATACACAGCAAGTATTCGCTAAATATTCTGTGAATCAGTAAATGTTTGACCAGTTGACATGTGTTGCATCTAAAATGCCTTAACCCCCAGTTCTTTTATATGAAGGCCGAATAACCAGACTGAGAGATGAAGTATACTTTCACTTATTTTACTGAAAGTGAGATATGGATTACAAGCAGCGCTGGAACACAACTCTTTAGGAAAATACTCCAAGAGAGTGCTACTCAAAAAGTGGGCCCTATAGTTTTTATAAAGCTTAACCTGTTGAACTCTGGTCAATTTCCCTAAAAACGCCTTGTGGTGGACACACATATGTGATCTACTTTTTCCACTAGCACGCTTTAGCGCGACACGGGACGGCTCAGCACGCTTTGTACGCTTTTCCACAAGCCCCAACACGGTTTAACAGCCGCGATTCTCAGCCCCGCTGAAGGGCAGGGTACAGCAGTGCTGAGCTGTGCCGTGTTGTGACGTTAACAGACTGGTCGCCGCTGATTGGTCAGGTCGTAACCGGCGCTGATTGGTCAGGTTGTAACCGCCCCTCTCCTCCTCCTCATCTACCAAATCTTCACGACCTTCTCAATAAAGTTTTTGAAAAAAAAAAAAAAAAGAATCTTCACGACTGCCTTTACTCAGCACGCAACCACTGTTGGCGGTTCCTTTCAGTGTATTGCTGTGCTATTTTCATTTATTCTCTATCAAAAATGGCTTCGCGTAATAAGGGTGTTCCATGGACCAGTAAGGAGCTGCAGTGTCTGCTCACTGCATTGTCAGACGAATGTATGCAGCGCGAGTTAGACGGAGCCGCCCGGAATGAAAAAATATACCGGGAGATCTCGACATCGGAGTCCTTTAACGGTGAGTTTTAATTTTTTTTTTATTGTGCGTTTTTTCGCAAATATATTCGGTAAGACACTCAGTTTATTTATGCAATAAAAAAGCTGTTCATTTGTGGATGATGATTGCTGCTTAATTGCAGCACACTGCGGACTCAAGCTTTTATTTTAATTATTCATGTGAACAATACGCTGAAATAAGCTTATGTATTCTTGTTAAAAACTATTGTGCTGTATTTTATTGCGTGCATTTTCCTTGTAGAATCATCCCACGCGTCCGCCGCGACAGCCCGTCCGGATTATTCAACCGAGCCATCCTGACCCACAGCTGGCAGAGACGCTTCATTCAGCCGAGTCGTGACCCAGTTTGGGAAGCTGGTGTAGACACTCAGTGGTCGGCGTGTATAAAATGTCGATTAACCTTCATGTTGTGTTGCAAAGTTTTTTTTTTCTTTTAATATTTTGTATATAATAAAATGGAATTGTTTTGGAAAGTGTGGTTTGTCTGTTATAACACTGAATTATAAAACAGTATAATTTCATAGAAATTCCATTGCCTAATCTGATCAAAATGATACTGATCTTCCTGTCAGGGTCAACCATTGTAAAGGTAATGTAATTTTTAACTAGACCAAAAAACAAATGTTTTTGTAAGCTTTCTGTTCTTTTTATTGAAATATCATAAAAAATTAGCCCCACATGATCCAGTTCTAAACTTTGGGTACATTTTTTATGTTAACTTATAAGAAGTTGCACAGTTGGACTTTAAAATGCAGCAGGAGAGACTGATCAAGCTTACAAGTCAATGTAAAAAAGTAAGTATATGTAAATTGAATGTTCTATCGGCATTCCAAATTCAGAGAATTACAATACTTTAGAAGGAGTGTAGCATCATCTAAACGGAAAATAATAATACTGTTGTTCCAAACGTTGACCTGAAGGTGAAAAACATGATTTTTTTTTAATTCAGTACATCCAAAATGCCCTAGGATGTAAAAAATAATAATTTGGTGTAGGCCAGTGTGCCACGTCTCATTATTTAATACGAATAAAAACAAGTTTCAGCTCTTTATTTCTAGGTCATTTGGCAGTTAATTCAAAACAAAAGTGACTTGTGTTGTTGCAGCTTAATTGTGAGATAAAATTAATTGTGAGATAACTCCACAGAGCGAGCAAGGCAATAATCCTTGAATCCTTTTTTGTCTAAATAAGGACTCAGTCGGGTGCGTAACGTCACGGGAGTGTGGCCCCGCCTCGCTCAGAATCTGCTGCTGCCCCGCTTCTAAAACCTCCTAACAAACCATCACAGCACAAGCACAACACCAATGGAGACAGAAGCATTCCGAGCCGTACTGAAGTGAACCGAGCCGTACCGAGGTGTGCTGGGCTAGTGGAAAACATGTGACTCACATTTTAGATCAGAACAAAGGCAGAGCTTCCTTGGAGATTACAGGAAGCTGCAAGGATGTTAGCTTTGGTATGCAAGGCTTGAGACTGTGGGGGTGTTATTAAAGGATTAAAGAGGAGATGCATTGTAGACAGTGGGGGTGATATCAGAGAGAGGGGATGCATTGTTACTGTCAATTATAATGCAACGTGATCTGTGATGCATGTGACTTGTGAACTGTGAGAGTCCAGGTATTTAAGGACGTGAGTTTCCTGTGTTGCTCGCTTTCTTCTTTGAGATGCTGGTGAATGTGAATAAAGCTGACTTGAGAGAAACCTGTCTCGTCATTCTCACATTCCCACACTGGTGACCCAAGACGTACCATGCAGGAAGAGGAGATTTTCCCCGGGCCAGCCTCGTCAGGAGCCCCCAGCCAAGTGAATGCCGCTACAGTCCAGCTACCGGACTTTTGGCAGAACAATCCGCGCTCCTGGTTCAGTGCGATTGAGGCGCAGTTCAACCTCCGAGGGATATTGGTAGATGCCACACCACGTAGTCGCAAAACTAGACAACAACACAGCCCAGCATGTGGAGAGCCTGATCGACCAGCCGCCGGACAGTGACAAATACGACACGTTGAAGGCTGCACTCATCCAGCACTTCACCCCCTCGGCGGAGGAGCGAGCAGAGAGGCTCCTGGTGCTGACTGAGTTCGAAAATGACATGCCCGCGAACCTTATGGAGAAGTTGTTGAGGTTGAAAGACTCTGACGACGATCACTTCATTTTCACCCACCTCTACCTCAGGACTCTACCGTCAGCGGCAAGAGCGACCCTGGGCAGTTCACCACTGTTGGCCCAACGGGACTACCGCGCGCTGGGCCGAGAGGCGCAGCGAATTGTCAACGCCACCAAGCAGTGCGCAGCCACGGCCGCTGCAGCGGAACTCGGCGCAGCGACCGGAGATGACAGGGGGCCAGAGGCAGCGGTACCAGACTCACCGACGACGGCGGCGGCAGGGGCCAGGGAATGCGGATCAGATGTCCTTTGTTTCTACCATTGCCGCTTCGCAGAGAAGGCACGCAAATGTGTACCACCTTGCCAGTTCAGACGTGTGGGAAACGCCAAGACCGGGGGTCGGTAGCAGCCGCGGCCCTCGGGGAGGAGAACAAGCTGCTTCACTTGTTGGACGCACGCTCAGGGAGACAGTTCCTCGTGGACACAGGCTCCCAGTTGAGTTTCATCACACCTTCCTTTGTGGACAGGCTAGCAGGTTCCAGAGGTCCCGGGATGACAGCAGCGAACGGCTCGGAGATTAAGACCTTTGGTGAGAAGACCCTGCTTCTGTCTCTACACGGCCATACATTTGAGTGGACTTTTGTTGTAGCAGCAGTGAATTTCAATATGTTGGGGGCTGATTTTTTGTGCTCACATGGTTTGTTGGTTGATCTCACTAACAGGCGCCTGGTTAATGCATTTTCTTTTGATTCTAATCCCTGTACAGCGCGAGTGGCCCCGCCATCAGCACAAGCCAACATCACAGCTGCAAGCGGTAAGTTCCACACACTGCTCACTCAGTTCCCAGCACTCACGGTCCCCACATTTTCGGCGACAGTCGCTAAACACAGGGTGGAACATTTTATTACCACTAACGGACCACCCGTTTTTGCAAAAGCTCGGCGCTTGGACGCAGTTAAACTGGCCATAGCGCGCGAGGAGTTTGCCAACCTGGAGAGGTTGGGCATTATCAGGCGTTCAAACAGTCCGTGGGCTTCCCTGCTACACATGGTCCCGAAAGCTGACGGATCATGGCGACCTTGCAGGGATTTCCGCAGGTTAAACAACGCTACAGCGCACGACCGCTACCCAATCCCGCATATCCAAGATTTTTCCGTTCATTTGGCAGGGGCGTGCGTTTTTTCTAAAATAGACTTAGTCCGCGGTTACCACCAAGTCCCAGTGTGCGCTGAAGACATACCCAAAACAGTGGTAATAACTCCATTTGGCCTATTCGAGTTTTTGCGCATGCCATTCGGGCTTAAAGGGGCTGCACAGATGTTCCAACGCATGATGGACGCGGTGCTTCGCAACCTCCCTTTCGTGTTCGTCTACTTGGACGATATTTTGGTAGCCGGCGCGTCCGAAGACGAGCACGGAAAACACCTGGCCACAGTTTTCCGAAGGTTGGGAGATCACGGGTTAATAATCAACCCAGCGAAGTGTCAGTTCGGGGTGGCGCAGATCGATTTTTTAGGACACCGCGTCTCCCCCGAAGGAGCGGTTCCACTTCCCGACAAGGTGCGCGCGGTGGCAGATTTCCCCCGGCCGCAGACGGTCAGGGCGTTACAAGAGTTTTTGGGAATGGTGAATTTTTATAACCGTTTTCTCCCCCGCGTGGCGCAACTCATGCAGCCGCTGTATGCCGCGCTCAAAAAAAAGAAACCCGCGGATAAGGTCAAGTGGTCCCGGGAGCAGGACCAAGCATTCTCGGAGGTGAAAGCAGCCTTGGCAAAGGCTGCGTTGTTGGCACACCCAGACCCAATGGCCCGCATAGCGCTCACTACGGACACGTCAGATGTGGCCATAGGGGCGGTCATGGAGCAACATGTAGCCGGGGTCTGGCAGCCCCTAGCCTTTTTCAGCAGGACCTTGCGCGATAGCGAACGTAAATACAGCTCGTTCGACAGGGAACTGCTGGCTCTCCATTTGGCTATCCGCCACTTTGAGTTCTGGCTGGAAGGACACTGTTTCACCGCGTTCGTTGACCACAAACCGCTAACATTCGCAATTGCCAAGGTTTCCGAACCGTGGTCAGGCCGGCAGCAGAGACAGCTGGCCGCGATCTTAGAGTTTACCACTGATATTCAGCATGTGGCGGGCAAACTGAATGTAGTGGCAGATTGCCTCTCATGCGCCGTGGCGGCTCCAGTCAGCGTAGGAATAGATTATGCAGCCATGGCCGCGGAACAGGTTAGTGACGCGGATGTGCGTGCGCTCCAGTCTGGACCAACAGGGTTAAGGCTGGAGAACAGGGTGCTGCAAGACGGTATGCCCCCCCCCCAATCTGCGATGTCTCCACTGGACGGCCGCGTCCAGTAGTACCGGCCGCGTGGCACCGCCGCGTTTTTGACTCGATTCATGCTTTGTTGCACCCGGGAGTGCGCGCGTCGGTCAAAATGGTAGGAGAGAAATTTGTGTGGCCGAGTCTTCGCAAACAAGTTAAAGAGTGGGCAGCAGCCTGCACGGCGTGTCAACGGGCCAAAGTACACAGGCACACGAGAGCTCCTTTGGAGCCATTTCACATTCCGGCCAAGAGGTTCGATCACGTTCATGTGGACCTCGTAGGACCCCTCCCACCATCACAGGGGTGCACACACCTTCTGACAATGGTGGACCGCACCACGCGCTGGCCTGAAGTGGTTCCGCTGGCATCAACCACGGCCGAGGAGGTCGTGCACACGTTTTTAACAGCTTGGGTGGTGCGCTTCGGAGTTCCGTCAGACATTACTTCCGACAGAGGCCATCAATTTGTGTCCGAGCTTTGAATGGCCCGCAGCTTAGGTGTCACAATTCACCGCACAACCGCGTACAATCCGCAGGCTAACGGGTTATGCGAACGTTTTCATAAGTCATTGAAAGCAGCTCTCAGAGCGTCACTGACAGATGCAAATTGGGTAGACAAGTTACTGTGGGTATTATTGGGGTTGCGTTCTGCGCCTAAAGAGGACTTAGAAGCCTCCCCAGTGGCGCTCGTGTTTGCGCAGCCACTCCGGCTGCCTGGGGAGTTTCTCCCAGATAACCCTGCCCCAGACACCTCCCCGTCTCAGCTGTTGCGGAGTAACATAGAATCAAGCACGCTGCCCGGCCCCGCGCACCACAGTTTTCCGCACGTTTTTGTGCCTAAAGCTTTGAAGAACGCTGAGTTTGTTTTTGTCAGACATGATGCGCATCGAACCCCGCTGCGACCGCCTTATGACGGACCGTTCAGAGTGTTGGAAACAGGGGACAAGCAGTTTTTGCTAGATTTGGGGGGTAGGAAAGAGAAAGTTGGCATAAACAGACTCAAACCCGCTTTTGTGGTGGCAGATGAGCAAGTGCTGTTGGCAAGGGCCCCGCAGCGAGGTAGACCCCCACGGGGGGCTTCACAAAGTAATGCTTCCCCAGAACACCCGCAGGGACTGACAAAAGGTTTCCACCCCCAGACGGCAACCCCCCAGAGTGACAGCGCCGCAGAGACGTTGAATCCCAGCTACAGCAGATACGGCAGGAGACTGAAGCCTATCCAGCATGTGGACTGATGTGTATTGATTCTATCACGGCATGCATGTTGTTATTCTCTTGTTTGTTTTAAAATGTTGGGGGGGCTGGTGTGGTGGACACACATATGTGACCTACTTTGTGACTCACATTTTAGATCAGAACAAAGGCAGAGCTTCCTTGGAGATTACAGGAAGCTGCAAGGATGTTAGCTTTGGTATGCAAGGCTTGAGACTGTGGGGGTGCTATTAAAGGATTAAAGAGGAGATGCATTGTAGACAGTGGGGGTGATATCAGAGAGAGGGGATGCATTGTTACTGTCAATTATAATGCAACGTGATCTGTGATGCATGTGACTTGTGAACTGTGAGAGTCTAGATATTTAAGGACGTGAGTTTCCTGTGTTGCTCGCTTTCTTCTTTGAGATGCTGATGAATGTGAATAAAGCTGACTTGAGAGAAACCTGTCTCGTCATTCTCACATTCCCACAGCCTAAAAATAATGTGCCCAAAGTAAATCAAAAGCTGTTCTTCAACCCTTTGCAGCATCTTCATGGGGTTGGTCTCATTTAAAAGAAAACACTCTGAATTTTTTGGCAAAACAGTCATAATCTCTCTAAGTGCTCCTGCCACTGAGTAACAGTCATCTAAACAGTCATCTAACTGTCATCTAAATATACTGAATTTGAAGAAAAATAAAGTTCGCCTAGGTGTTTTTTTTAGATACAAATGCTTGCAAATAACACACAGCTGTCAGATACTGGCTGAGATGTGCCCGCCCGCAGAATCCCGGAGTTCATGTGGTTAACCACTCCCTCTTGCACGAGGGAGGGATTTTTCCCTCATTGTGTCAGTCGTCGGCCTCCGTCGGTCTATGATGACCATGGAAGAGAATCCTAAACGTCTACTCTGCTGGAACAGTACCGTCTGTGGCTGAACAGGCCGATGCGCGAATGGCACTCCCTGTCACACAGGTCGCACTTGTGGGTGATCTCCGTGCTGCTGGGTCTGTGGCGGTTCTTCCTGCGGGTCCTTTTTTCATCTGCTGCAGCAGTCAGTCTCTTTTCACCCGCCTTGAGCTGTCTGGTCAGGGTCCCTCTCCATTTGGAACGGTCCGTTGCAAGGTCCTCCCAGCGCTCTGTGTTGATCTCCAGTGCCTTCATGTCTCTCTTGCAGACGTCTCTAAAGCGCAGCTGTGGGCGGCCAACGTCTCTCCTGCCAGTTGCAAGTTCTCCGTAGAGGACATCTTTGGGGATTCTGCCATCCTCCATACGGTGAACGTGGCCTAGCCAGCGGAGCCTGCACTGCCTGCGTAGAGTAAACATAGAGGGAAGGCCGGCGCGGGACAGAACTTCTGCGTTGGGCACTTTGTCCTGCCAGGATATGTCCAGGATGTGGCGAATGCAGCGCAAGTGGAAGGAGTTCAGTCTCTTTTCCTGCCGGGCGTATGTTGTCCATGTCTCACTCCCATAGAGCAGTGTGCTGATGACGCAGGCATTGTACACTGCCATCTTCGTCTTGACAGAGAGTTTGGGATTCTCCCACACTCGTGTGGTGAGGCGAGCGAGTGTGAAGGCTGATTTTCCAATCCTCTTTTTGATCTCTGTATCAAGGGAGAGGTTGTTGCTAATCGTGGACCCCAGGTACGTGAACTGATTCACGACCTCCAGCTCGTAGTCGTCGATGGTGATGGTTGGTGGTGCTTCCGTGCCTTGCGCCAAGACGTTAGTCTTCTTTAGGCTGATGGTAAGCCCGAAGTCCTTGCATGCTTGGGAGAAGCGGTCCATCAGGGTCTGAAGCTCCTGCTGTGTGTGGGTTGTGACTGCAGCGTCGTCTGCGAACAGCATGTCTCTGATTAGAGCCTTGTGTACTTTGGTTCTGGCTTTCAGGCGGGCGAGGTTGAAAAGCCTGCCGTCAGATCTTGTGTGCAGGTAGATTCCCTCTGTTGCTGTGCTGAAGGCATGCCTCAGGAGCATAGCAAAGAAAATCCCAAAGACGGTTGGCGCAAGTACACAGCCCTGTTTCACTCCACTGCGTATGTTGAATGGCTCTGAGACATTGCCATTGTGCTGCACTATCCCCTGCATGTTGGTGTGAAATGATTCGATGAGGCTTTGCAACTTTGGTGGGCATCCTATCTTTGGCAGGATCTTGAAAAGGCCCTCTCTGCTGACCAGATCAAATGCTTTGGTGAGGTCGATGAAGGCGACGCACAGGGGCATGTTCTGTTCTCCGCATTTCTCCTGGAGTTGGCGGATGGAGAATATCATGTCTACCGTCGATCGCTCAGCGTGGAAGCCACACTGAGACTCGGGGTAGACACGTTCGGCAAGCTTCTGTAGACAAACGAGAACAACTCGTGCGTAGACTTTGCCAACAACGCTGAGGAGGGAGATGCCCCTGTAGTTGTTGCAGTCGCTTCTCTCCCCTTTGTTTTTGTAGAGGGTGATGATCTTGGCATCCCTCATGTCCTGTGGTACGGCACCTTCCTTCCAACACTGGCAGAGGACATGAATGAATGAATGAATGAATTTATTTCGGATAGTACATTACAGGTTAAAAGAAACTGTATAATATAACAACAAGGTCAAATTAGACAAAGACTCCTTCTACTATACAATTCCACGTGAGTTATCCGAAATGGGTGATGGCTGAAGCCGCAGCTTATATTGCCCACCCATATTCCATCCAAGAATTCAAAGGAGAAAAAAGAGAAAACAAGACAAGAGCGATTACAATTTAAAACAAGGCTAAGACAAAATATGACTGAGAGAAAAAGAAAACTGAGCTAGTCTAAGTTAAGCGGTTACTATTCAAAAACAAATCTAAGACATAGTGTCACAGAGAAAAAAGAAAAACTAAGCTATAACACAACACAGGCTGGAAATGTCAATCCTTATGTGAGTTTACATGTCGTCTTGTAAATATGTTTGGAGTATTTCTTCCTTTAGTTTTTGTTTAAATTGTCCAAGCTTTGTACATGATTTTAATTCAGGTCCAAAATCGTTCCATAATCTGACACCTTGCACTGAAATACAGTGTTGCTTGGTAGTTGTTCTCACTGTAGGCTTTTGAAATATACATGTTCCTCTGAAGTGATATCGTTTCTCCCTTGCTTGGAACAACTTTTGGATATTTGCGGGCAGTGATAGATTCTTCACTTTGAACATTATTATTGCGGTTTTAAAGTCGATCAGATCTTTCAACTTGAGAGTTTTTTGTTTAAGAAAAAGTGGGTTTGTTGGTTCCCTGTAAGCTGCTTTGTTGATTATTCTAATAGCTCTCTTTTGAAGCATAAAGAGTGGATATATGTTTGTTTTATATGTATTTCCCCATACTTCATTACAATATGTCATGTATGGGAGTATTAATGAATGATACAAGGTGTATAGTGTGGGTTGATTCAGCAAATTTTTCACTCTGTGTAATATTGCAATTGATTTGGATACTTTACCTTTTATATAATTAATATGTGGCTTCCAACACAGTTTGTTATCAATTATTACTCCAAGGAATTTAGTTTCGGATACCCTTTCAATCTCTACACCATTTACACTGAGTTTGGGTACTGGGTAGTTGTGATGGTTGTTAAAGACTATAAATTTTGTCTTGCTTAAATTGAGCGTTAATTTGTTTGAATCAAACCACAGTTTCAGCTTTCCTAATTCCTTTCCGAGTGTATCCAGAAGTTGTTCCAAGTTGTTTCCACTGCATAGCAGGTTAGTGTCATCAGCAAACAATATTAAGTCCATTTTTTCTGAAACTTTACATATATCATTTATATACATATTGAATAATAATGGTCCCAAAACTGAACCCTGTGGGACTCCACAGGTGACCTTCAGTAGCTCTGAGTTTTTGTTGTTAACACATACAAACTGATATCTATTCTTTAAGTAACTTCTTAACCAGGACAGTGCTACCCCTCTGATACCACAATTTTGTAGTTTCTTTAATAATAGATTGTGATCTACTGTATCAAATGCTTTTTTAAGATCCAGGAATACTCCAACTGAATACTCTTTATTTTCAATGGCTGTTGATATTTTTTCTGTAAATTCCATTAAGGCATATGCTGTTGTCCTTTTGTGTCTGAACCCATATTGCTGCTCACACAATAATCATTCTTCAGTATGAAGTTGTCAATTCTCTCATAGAATATTTTTTCAAGTATCTTGGAAAATTGCGGTAATAGTGAAATTGGTCTGTAGTTGGAGAGTTCCCCTCTGTCGCCTGTCTTGTAAATCGGAATTACTTTAGCTATTTTCATTGCATTGGGAAATATACCTGATTGGAGAGACAGGTTACAGATATACGTCAGTGGTTTCACTATGCATTCGATAACAGTTTTGACTAGTAGCATATCAATACCATCGCAGTCAGTAGATGTTTTACTTTTGAACGATTTAACAATTTCAATGACCTCTCTTTCGTCTGTGTTCTTTATGAAGATGGTGTCTTTTACAGCAGTGTTATTGCATATTGAATCACCTGTTGGCACCGTAGTGGGTATTTCTCGGGCCAGTTTAGGTCCAATGTTAACAAAAAAATTATTAAATTCATCTGCAGGTGAAGCTATATTCACATTCGGAGTCGATTTATTATTTTTTGGAGTGTTAGTTGGGTAGCTGGTATTTCTGCTTTTATTTCCAAGGATACTGTTGATTATTGTCCATGTATTTTTAATATTGTCTTTGTTTTTTTCCAGTTCTTTACTGTAATAGTCTCTTTTACTACATCTTATTATATATGTTAACTTATTTTTGTATGTTTTATACCGCTGCTCTGCTTCTTTTGTCCTTTTCTTTATGAAAGCTTTATATAATAAATTTTTCTTTTTACACGCCTTTTGTAGTCCTTTGGTTAGCCATGGTTTGTCAGTAAATTTGTGTTTAAGCTTTTTTTTAACTAATGGGCAGTTTTTTTCATAAAGCGTGGTTACAATGTTTGTAAATGTGTCATAGGCTTCATTTACATCTGATACATAGACTTCTGTCCAGTCTTGCTTCAGCAAGTCCTCTTTAAAAGAACTGATTGCGTTTGGTGATTTGTGTCTGAACGATTTTGAGATTTTTTCTGGGTTGGGCCCCGTGTGGCCATGGATAAGTGCAAAGATTGGCAAGTGGTCGCTTATATCATTTATCAATAATCCACTTTCTATTTTCTTGTCGAGAACATTGACAAACAGGTTGTCAATAAGTGTAGCAGAGTGAGCTGTGATTCTACTGGGATGTGTTATTGTGGGATATAGACTCATGCTGTACATAGAGTTCATGAACTCTGTAACTACATTTTGTTGATGTGGATTAAGTAGGTCAATATTGAAATCTCCACAAATTGCTACCATTTTCTTACTAGTAATATTATTGTACAGCTCGACTAATTTATCTCTGAATGTCTCAATGCAAGTTCCCGGCGTTCTGTATATGCAGCTTATGATTAGATTTTTTGTTTTGTCTAGGTCAATCTCAACAGTAACACATTCCAGAATCCCTGGTAGTGCTAAGGACATTTCATTTACAAGCTTACATCTATATAGGTCATCAATATACAGTGCAACACCACCACCCTTTTTTTGAGATCTGTTAATGTTAAACATCTGATATCCCTCTATTGCCATCAGGGGAGCCTGGTCTTCATTAAGCCAGGTTTCAGAGACTGCTATAGCTGTGAATTTTCTGTTTAGCTGTTTTAAATAGTCCTGAATCTGTGAGAAGTTTTTGTTAAGACTTCTGCTATTGAAGTGTATTATTGACAGTTTACCATCTAATTGCACTTGACTTTTGAATTGCTTTTCAGTGTAATATTCACAGTGGTTATGAATATTATTGAAAAAGTGGTTATCAGGATCAATATCATTCTCCATCTCTTGTGGTTTATGTTCAGCATAGTGGCATATTTTTAGAGTTTGAGTTTCCTCACTCTGTGTTTCATAGTCAGTGTTCATCTGTATTTATCTAAGTCAGTAGCATCTCTGATCATTATACTTTTTGCTTGCTCAGGTGTTCCATTTAGTTTAATCCAAATTCTACAATTTCTTGTCCAGGTTGACTGTATCTTATTATGTTTCTTTAGCATCCGTGCCTGCCGTGCTAATTCAGCGTTTTTTTTTTGTCAGGTGTTCATTTAGGTAAACTTGAGTTTCCTTTAGTTTTTTGGCCTGCCTCAGTATGTCATTTTTCACCCTCCTGTTCACAAAGCGCATCACAATTAATTTCTTTGTTTTGTTATCTTTCTTCGGTAAAGCATAACAGGCTGAGATCGCATTGGCTTCTACCTTAATGTCTTTATCATTAAGGAACTGAAGCACTTGGTTTTCTAAGGACATTGATTCACTTATGGAAGCATGTTCACCACTCAGTCCTGTAGCGGCATGGGCGTACGACTGATATCTGATGTCTAGTCCACTTATAACTAGGTCATCAATGCGAGAACCTTGTTCAAGATCCTCAACGCGTTGCTCCAAAAGACGCCCGTGTTGCTCCAGGTCCATAATTTTTTTGTCTTTTTCTTTTATTATTGAATGTAGGGCTTGTACCTCCTGTATTAGGTCTAATATTTTGTCCTGCTGGCTAGTCACTTTGGCCAGTTCATCTAACACAAAGTTCAGAGTTTTTTTAATTTCTTCCATTTCCTCTTTTTTGGGTGGCATTTTACTGACCTGTGGATAGAAATAAGCAGAGAATCCGGCTAGGCCTCAACTAGCTCGGTCACTACTGGACCCGCCGCTCCTGCGCAGCTTCTCCGCCGAGTGACGCTGCTCAGCTCCGCAGATCACCGCCGTCTATTGCCGGCGCCTGCCTCCGTCTACCTGGCCAGTTATGTCGTGCACCGCCGGCGCAGCCGGAATCCACCGATCACAGCCACTCGTCGCCGTCTGGCTAGGCGGCTCCTCCGCTGGGCCCCGTCTAGCCATCATGCAATGGCAGCAGTAGGGCGGTCTTGCAGTGCTTGATCAGGTCAGGGGGTATGCCGTCGTTGCCGGGTGCCTCGCCAGTGGCCAAGCTATCAATGGCCTTGCTGAGTTTGTCGATGGTTGGCTCGGCGTCAAGTTCGTCCATGGATGGCAGGCAGTCGATGGCATCAAGGGCTGACGGTGTCACGGTGTTCTGTCTGGAGTAGAGGTTGGAGTAGTGTTCCACCCATCTCTCCATCTGCTTGTTCTTTTCTGTGATCATCTCCCCAGTGGAGGATTTGAGGGGGGCCGTCTTGCTCTGAGCCGGACCAAGTCCTTTCTTGATGCCATCGTACATACCACGGATGTTCCCTGTTATGGCAGCGGTTTCAATGTCTTGGCTGAGCTGAGTCCAGTACTCGTTGGCACAGCGCCGAGCAGTCTGCTGAACTTTGCTTCTCGCAGCCCTGAGAATCTAGAGATTCTTCTCGTTTGGGTACTTCTTGTACTCAGCAAGTGCTGAGCGCTTGGCTTCAATGACGGGGGTCATTTCGGTCAACTTGGCATCAAACCAGTCCTGTAACTTTGAGGTCTTCCTCCCAAAGGTAGCCAAGGCTGTGCGGTGGATGGTGTTTCGCAGCTCTTCCCACTTCTGCTTTGCAGATTCTCCTTCTTGTGGTACACCAAGTTCCTTCTCAAAGGTGGAGGCAAACTGCTCAACAAGTTCTGGTTGAGCCATCTTGCTGGTGTCAATCCGTGCCTTTCCAGGCTGTCTAGCACGAAGGAATTTCTTCAGCTGCAGCTTGACCTTGCAACACACCAATGAATGGTCTGTGTCGCAATCTGCACTCTGGAACGAACAGGTGATTAGCACATTCTTCAGTGAGGTGCGCCTGGTCAGGATCAAGTCCAGCTGGTGCCAGTGCTTTGAGCACGGATGTTGCCAGGAAACCTTGTGTTGGGGCTTGGTCTTGAAGAACGAGTTTGTGATGCACAGATCGTGATATGTGCAGAACTCGAGCAGCTGCTGTCCGTTGTCGTTCATTCTGCCCACGCCAAAAGGTCCAAGACAGGAGGGCCAGGAGTCGTGGTCAGCACCCACTCTGGCATTGAAGTCTCCAGGGAGAATGAGTTGTTCAGAGTTGGAGATGATCCTGACAGTTGTTGCGAGATTCTCGTAGAACTCGTCTTTTGCCTCTGGTGTGGCTGTCAGTGTTGGGGCATACACACTGACGAAGGTGACTGGGCCTTGAGTGGTGTTCAGGCGGAGGGTGAGGAGTCGTGCAGAGCCATTGCTGCCCAGTTCCACCATCTTCAGCAAGGTGTTCTTCACTGCGAAGCCCACTCAGTGTTCCCTGTGTTCGTCACTGCCCTTTCCCTGCCAGTAGAACGTGTAGTCCTTCTCTCTCCGTGTGCCTGCGTCAGCCAACCGTGTTTCCTGGAGAGTGGCGATATCCACTCCCAGTCTCTTCAGCTCATTATTGATGATGGCAGTCTTCCTGGTGTCATTGATGCTAACCTCCTTGAGGTTAGCAGCGAGTCCTGTCATCATAGTGGCGACGTTCCAAGTTCCCAGTTTTAAAGTTGGTCTCTTTTGTTTTATTGCCTTACCTGGTGCGAAGGTTCTCAGCCTGCTGTTCGGACTTCTCCTCATCCCCATGCACCCAATGAGGAAAGCAAGCTGTGGCGGGACAACACCTTATTGGCTGGGGGCTGCCCAGCTTGAGGCGGGCAGTAGCTGTCCAGTGAGATCCAATGATCCCTCCCACCGTCGGGAACAACCCCTGGCGCCGCGCTCTACGCCAATTGAGTGGTGGCTTATAACCGGTAACTGTCATTCCCCGTGTTTTGTCTATGCCAAAGGCGAAGCTGGAGTGTCCTCTCCAGTGATCCGGTGTTCTACCTTCCAGCGTTGGGCATTGGTAGGATTCAAGCCTGGGCAGGAAGATATGGAGGACAAGATGTTGCCCATGCAGCATGCCCCCCCTCTCCACGTCACTGATGAATCCAAAGGAACAGCAGGGCTGCTACAGTTTGGCACCAGCGCCATTACAGGAGCTGCCAGAACGATGTTGAGCACAACATAGAACTGCCTTAGGGGCTCCGACTCCAGATTTTTCCTCAGGGTTGACTCCCTAAGCCTTTCCCGTGACCGGGTATGCCGCAAGGCAGTGGAGGTTTGCAATCAGGGTTTACCTTCCCCTAGATGGGCTACCTTCCCAGGTTGATGAGCCACCATCTACCCGAAGCATCTGGTTTTAAGGCGCCATAGATTCCCCCTCACCCCTTCTCCTATTAGTAAAAGCAGTTCCACCGGGCTTAGAGACTAAACCACATGGGCAGGCTAGGAGTTGGACTTAGTTGTCAGAGGCTTTTCGAGACGCACGCCATAAGGAGCATTTTATGAGCACTGGGAGCTTAACCCCAGTGCCTCTATGACAACCTTGTGTCAGTACATTTCCGCTTATGTGGCAATTCAGCTGTGTGCAGAACTGATTCTGGCTGGTTTCAGTAAGTGAATTATAAGGTGTAACCTAATTGCTGCAGTGTAGCGTGTGAAGCAAGCAGATAAAGAAGTGTGAGAAAGACAGACCAATCATGTCATTTTATCGACAATTCCTCCTGTTGAGGTGTTCTATTAGGGCACCTCACTATCTATCTATCTATCTATAACCGAGTAACATAAACTTACGTTTTTGCATCTCCCCCTGTTGAGATGGGTCTAAACCCATCTCATAACCCTGTTCTATCCCCTGTGTGTAGTGTTTCTAAAGTTCTATATGTGCTTGATGTCCCCTTTCCGGCAGTCACGTGGACCTGCCTCCCCATCAGGTCGCCATTTCTCCAGAGGACATCGGGTGTTGGGCAGACTTTATGAGTCAATATAGCTAACAATCCTATATGTGTAAAATATATTCAAAACTAATCTTCAGCTATGCATATATATGAATATACAGTATATGAAGATGCATATATGCATATATGAATACATGCATATATGAATATCATATATATGCATCTGTTATTTCATTAATCATTTATCACAAAGGAAACCTGTAGGACAGAAGCACAGCAGAACAAAGTCTAACACCATGTGAATGTGCATTGTAGACCCTATTGCAGACCCTAAACTATCTCCTCGGCATCTTCTAGGACCCTATCTAGGTTCAGTCGTAGCACAACCTCATCATCGTCCTGGCAATAGGAGAGCAGGTGGGCAGCTTCCTGGACCCCTTGATATGGAGGCTATGGATCCTTGGAAGAGAAGGCCACTAAAATAGATCTTTCTTTTGTTTTTTATTTTTATTTTTTTTTATTCTTTTAATCATGGGAATACAACAACATCCACAAAAACAAAGATCAATAAACTAATAATTATACTTATAAGGGCTATTTTAGTAAGTTGATTGATTATGCAAAAGGTTTTTTTAACATTAATTGTGCTGTATAATAATCAACCAGATCCCACAATTTCAATAACTTTAAATATGTAAACAATAAATTAGTATGTTTAAGTTACCTGATATGTATAACACGGACTGTCTTTTTTTTGTAATATTAGCAATGAACTAAGTGTACTTTTATAATTGTTACCCCAGCCTCTATACAATAGGTCAAGTATGAAAGTACCAATGAGCACTACAAAATATAAAGTGATTTGTCTTAATTTTGTTTATGATTGCAATATTTTTGCAACTTTGTTTTGTATTTATCTGACTTGTGATTTCCAACTACTTTTATCATCTAGTATTACATGGTAATAGAAATTCACTAATTATGCATTTATCTGTTGAGATCACATCTTTTATAAGTGTGTGTGGGTGTGTTACAACATATGACTTATATCCATATAACTTTTATCCATATATGAACTGTTTTAATATGCTATATTAACAAGCTGTTTGATATGCCTGTTATATTTTGTGTTCCAAGGTGAAATTTTATGTCACACTGACCGGCTAAAGGGTTTCATGCTCTCACTCCCTCCTCCCTTTTCTCCTCTCCCGGGAGTAAACTGCTTGATGACCTTAAAGCCCTATGCCTTTATCTCATGATATCTCCAAGTTATGTCTACAAGTTATGCCTCCAAGTTATAAAGCTGTGTCTTATCATATATTTGTGGAGACTTCACTGAAGGCCAATAAAAAGGGTGTCCATTTTTTTACTTTTTAATTTTCTATCAACAAACAGTGCTACACCACCACCACTTTTACATTTTCTATTTTGTGTGTACATCTCATATCCATATAGTTCAAAATTTACATCTTTTTCTTCATTAATCCATATTTCACTTATTGCAATAATCCTAAGTGAGGTGTTAAATTGATTTAAAACTCCTTAATGCTATCCAAGTTTGCATAGAGACTCCTGCTATTAATATGTATTATTGTCAATGTCTGATCCAAATTCATAATTCATTTAATTGTTTATCATAATAAGCACACTTATTACTATTAATTATTAATACACTTATTACTTACTTTGATTAAAATAGTTATTGTCTGGGTCAGTATCTCCTAAAATGTCTTGTGGTTGCTGTTCAGTATTGACAAAGGTTTCAGCTTCAATTTGCCCTAATACACTTCCATTATTAAATGAGGAAAGAAAAAAAAAGAGGAAACACAAAGGAAAAAAAGATCACAAAAATCTCCACTCATAATCTTACTGCACTATTATTTGTACATCAGAACTAAGGTTTAAATTTATCTAATTCCTCCATTTCTCTAATCATTATTACTTTAGCTTCTTCTGGAGTTCCAAGCAGTTTTATCCATACCTTACAGTTCTTTGTCCATGTTGACTGTATTTCCCCCCGTTTTCTGAGAGCCCTTTTAAATTTCAAAAATTTTATGAAGTGTATGTTTATGTTATCATATGTCTTTTTGCATCTTTTTGCATCTGATTAGAATTTTAGCATTATGAAGGTAATGAATCACAGAATTCTGCCACTGTCCGAGTTTCTGGAGGCACTGGACACTTGATACAGTGGGACTTGTGCCAGTACCCACTCAATTTTTTGTAAAGCAATTTTAATAAGTGTAAAAATCTGTATTGTCTTTATAGTAGGTTCTAAATCAAGTCCCACAGTAAACATAAATTCAACACAAGTTGGACTTTTCTTAGACATTTGGAACTTTTCTCATAAATTTGCATGGTTTTCTTCCTTATCAGTTTACCTTGTTGCTTATAGACATGATATTTCCTTTACAATTATCTACAGATATTTCCTTAAATATCTGGAAATTTATTGATGTAACTTTTAACTTCTCCTATTGAATGTTGTGATTTCATTACCAAGTGGATTTGTTTGTATTTTTTTGATCATCTATTGATAATTTTTTATGTATTATCTATTTTTCTGAGGATTGCTAATTATTTTTGCTAATTAATTTCTTTGATACCCCCTTTTTGATGCATGGAGATGCATATACAGCAAAGTTACAGGGTATTTGCTTGATGGGTAGTGTCTTTTACTGGAAGGAAGTGTGTTACCACTTTTATGTGTTATACACAGTTAATTTAGATGAAAATTTGTGGGTAGTACAACTCCTTCAAAATGAAATTTCAATAATCATGGCTTCTTTTGTGACGTCTCTTGAACTAATTTACAAATTCCATTTAAGAAAAACAAAATAGCTGTCTGTGCAGATTTGATATTCTTTAGCATTGATAACTAAAATCAGTTTATCCAGTTTAACACAGACAGGTTGAATCCTTGTGAAAGGTTGTGCTACACTCCTTCAGTCAATGGAAAAGTGGACATTTTGCCTTATTAGAATTTGGCTTAATTTTGTACAAGGAATGCTTCATTTTATACATTCCTTGGTAAATTATGGGGTGGAATGTAGTCCCGAGGACCAGCTTGGCCATGGCTGAGCATCGGGAAAATACATCCCTTATTACTGTCACATTTCTGAAATATGATGTTGTCACACCATTATGTGGTGAGTAACATCAGATGTATCCTGCAGTGTAAAATCATATAAACATTACATTTGTAAAGTCAGAGTCATTTAAATCATTATACTTTATGTCATTTACAATGTCATGTGAAGTCATACTTAGCTTAAAAAAATGCTTATCATTTTAGGGGTCTTTTCTTCTGTGGTCAGTCAGTGTCGCCCCACACACCCACTGTCCGGCCTCTCTCCGTCTCCCATGAAGATCAAATCTTGGTGCTATCCTGCAAAGAAAAAATTGGGGAAAACCTTGCGGCTTCCCAGTCTGCACATCAGTGTTTACATCAACAGGAGTGCAAGTTTCATCACCTCATAAATTGATTTTACTTATGTTCCAGCGATCATCATTAGTTTTGCATCCCTTAAATGTTTATCCCAGTTGTTTATTAATATTAAGAAACAAAAGTGAATTATTGTTTTTATTATTTTATTACATATTGCATATGTCACCAAAGATTTATTAAATTGAAAGGTAATGATGATGTTATGATTCCTTGCTAATTTGGCAAATCTAATTCCTGTTGAAAACTAAAAAAAAAAAAAATGTAAATACTTTTCCCTTTCCTTTTGAAAAACAAAGAATAAAGAATAGCAGAAAAAAAAAACTTTAAATCACACCTAAAGCTTCCACAATTTGTATGTGAGTTCGCTACTCACAACAAGTATTCACTAAATATTCTGTGAATCAATTAAGGTTTTACCAATTGACATGGGTAATCACTTAGTTTAGGATTATATTCAAACAAAACAGTATCATATATTAAAAGCCTTAGACCAGTGCAGCATTTAGAATTAGTAACTGCAGATGTAAACCTAATCTCTGTTTTCAGGAATTTATGGCACAGGACCACAATCTGTGGCCTGTGTTTTTTTTCCCTTTGAAGGCTGATTCTGTCTATTCTTATCTAGGTCAGACTGACACAACTCACTAATCAGTCTCAGTTTACCATTGAAATTAAATTCCCTTTCTCCATTTTATCAGAATTCTTGTGGTTTTTCTGTCTTTTCTGTTCATAAATTTACCATCTGCCGATAATAAAAACTTCATCATCATCTTGCTATGTTCTTTAAGATAAGATAAGATAAGATAAGCCTTTATTAGTCCCACAATGGGGAAATTCCAGGATTGCAACAGCACAGGGATAGCAACACTCAAAGCAACAATCAGAAGGCAAGAAAAAACAAGAGCAGCTAGTATACATATGTATATATATATATATATATATATATATATATATATATATATATATATATATATATATATATATATTCATACTTGTGTAATGACAATAAAGTTGAATCTCAATCTCAATATATATATATATATATATATATATATATATATATATATATATATATACACTCACCGGCCACTTTATTAGGTACACCTGTCCAACTGCTCGTTAACACTTAATTTCTAATCAGCCAATCACATGGCGGCAACTCAGTGCATTTAGGCATGTAGACATGGTCAAGACAATCTCCTGCAGTTCAAACCGAGCATCAGTATGGGGAAGAAAGGTGATTTGAGTGACTTTGAACGTGGCATGGTTGTTGGTGCCAGAAGGGCTGGTCTGAGTATTTCAGAAACTGCTGATCTACTGGGATTTTCACGCACAACCATCTCTAGGGTTTACAGAGAATGGTCCGAAAAAGAAAAAATATCCAGTGAGCGGCAGTTCTGTGGGCGGAAATGCCTTGTTGATGCCAGAGGTCAGAGGAGAATGGCCAGACTGGTTCGAGCTGATAGAAAGGCAACAGTGACTCAAATAACCACCCGTTACAACCAAGGTAGGCAGAAGAGCATCTCTGAACGCACAGTACGTCGAACTTTGAGGCAGATGGGCTACAGCAGCAGAAGACCACGCCGGGTGCCACTCCTTTCAGCTAAGAACAGGAAACTGAGGCTACAATTTGCACAAGCTCATCGAAATTGGACAATAGAAGATTGGAAAAACGTTGCCTGGTCTGATGAGTCTCGATTTCTGCTGCGACATTCGGATGGTAGGGTCAGAATTTGGCGTCAACAACATGAAAGCATGGATCCATCCTGCCTTGTATCAATGGTTCAGGCTGGTGGTGGTGGTGTAATGGTGTGGGGAATATTTTCTTGGCACTCTTTGGGCCCCTTGGTACCAATTGAGCATCGTTGCAACGCTACAGCCTACCTGAGTATTGTTGCTGACCATGTCCATCCCTTTATGACCACAATGTACCCAACTTCTGATGGCTACTTTCAGCAGGATAATGCGCCATGTCATAAAGCTGGAATCATCTCAGACTGGTTTCTTGAACATGACAATGAGTTCACTGTACTCAAATGGCCTCCACAGTCACCAGATCTCAATCCAATAGAGCATCTTTGGGATGTGGTGGAACGGGAGATTCGCATCATGGATGTGCAGCCGACAAATCTGCGCCAACTGTGTGATGCCATCATGTCAATATGGACCAAACTCTCTGAGGAATGCTTCCAGCACCTTGTTGAATGTATGCCACGAAGAATTGAGGCAGTTCTGAAGGCAAAAGGGGGTCCAACCCGTTACTAGCATGGTGTACCTAATAAAGTGGCCGGTGAGTATATATATAGACAGACACACAGTGCGGAGCATTGTAGCTGGATGGAATAAATATATGAGTATATAAACACACAGTGCAGAGCATTGTAGCTAGATGGAATGAATATGTAAATATATAAACACACACAGTGCGGAGCATTGTAGCTAGATGGAATAATATGTAGATATATAAACACACAGTGCGGAGCATTGTAGCTAGATGGAATAAATATGTAGATATATAAACACACCCAGTGCGGAGCATTGTAGCTAGATGGAATAAATATGTAGATATATAAACACACCCAGTGCGGAGCATTGTAGCTAGATGGAATAAATATGTAAATATATAAACACACACAGTGCAGAGCATTGTTGCTAGATGGGATGAAACAGCACAACCATCTACTTAATTATCCTACATGGTATGATTATGTACCCATACATATTCTCACCCTCCATAGCAACCAGTATTATCCTAGTTGTATGCCGGAGGGGACCATTGTATAAGTCTATTGCATCTTTTGCATTCAAAAACTATTAGGTTGTCACGTCTTTTTGCTATCTCTGCGAGCAGCCCTGCTTAGGTTGTACAGTCTGACAGCCGTTGGTAGGAAGGACCTGCGAAACCTCTCGGTTGTGCACCTAGGATGATGTAGTCTGCTGCTAAATGAGCTCCTCAGTGCATTCAGTATGTCCTGCATAGGGTGGAACTTGGCCTCCAGCAGAGATGGCAGTTTAGCCAAAGTCTTTCTCTCTCCTATCTCCTCCGCTGGGTCAAGGCGCTGCCCCAGGACAGAGCTAGCTTTCTTGATCAGTTTGTTTAGGAGGGAAAAAGTCACAGCATGTCTCAAATCCTGCTCTCACGTTTTCCCCTTTATTTATTACATGGTCAGGCCTAGGGTCAAAATCTAAATAAGATTGCATATGTCATTTATTAAAAGGTGAGTATAACATTATTTAAACAAAGCCACAATATAGCATACAATTACCAAGACCTCTATTTGATAATCCATAGTCTCTGGCAAATCATATGCACAAACACATTAATTGTCACTCTGTTTTGAACCTCTTTGATTTAAATCATGTAATATAGGATATACATAAAGCCTTCAGTGATTAGGCATTATTAAGTGACATCATGATATTGTAATATTCAATTAATTTCATCATTGTCATGCTGGTAATATTGATTAAGATGTAAGCATTTGTACTTAACTTAGTGATCTATGTACCTATGGTCACGTCGAGGGAGGCTCGGAAAGCTGCGAGGGAATTGTTAGTCCTGTGTCCTTTTTCCCTGTAAAGTGCACTGTTATGCTTCAGTCAAAGAAAAAAGTCAGTGATACGTCAAAAAATTGCTTTAAAAATATGTAAATAATTTATCACGTACGCAACATTAGTTAAAAACCCTCAAAGTTAGACTGAAAAAAGTAAAACCCTAAAACTTTGCACAGCCTGTGTTTTTCATTCTCTTTTTTCTCAAGCAACCACACACACACACAAACACAGAATTGCTCCTCTCTCTATTATCTCCACAAGGTTGAAGCAGCATGAAGGTCCTTCCATTTTTTCTGCACAAAGACAAAACAACCCACACATAAATAGCTTTGTCTGATTTATTTGGTAGGGGGCCCCCATATTGCCAAACAAGCCAACTCTTTGTAACCATTTTACCCATGTTTTAAGCTGTTTTCGCTCTTCATTTAGTTTCTCTCGATAAACAGTGGTTTTTAGCACTTCCCCTGTCTCCTTTACAGCATATCCCAAACTTCCCAAAGGGTTTTCAGAGCTGCGTTTATCATTATCCATTTTATTGTTGTCTTTATCATTATCCAGTTTTGTTGCCATTTTAATCCAACCGTCTTTAAATGCTATAGTCTAATATCAATATCTTATAGCATAAAATGAAATTATTATTATGATCTTATTTATTTCCACTTCCTCACAACAATATTGTCTCATTGACACATCACCGTGTTTTTTACTATAATTAGTTTAGTTATATTATTATATATCACCTATGAACCCATCATCCCGATTGGGTTACTTAAAACTTATGTGTTTATTTCACACACAGTAGGTTCCTAACTAATGCGGTAAGACCAACTATATTTTAGAGATATGCCCACTGCAATTTTCTCAAGGAGTTACAACCTTTTAGTCTGAGCTAAATACGCTAGGGGTGCCAACTCTACTTTTTGAAATCAAGCAATGATCTCAAGGGGTTTAAACCTTTTGGCAAAGCTATGTACCAGTCGAATAACACCTCTTTTGCGGTAACCCTATATCAGTCACCCCGGGGTTTGAACCTTTTATCCGGACTGTACAATGCACAGTGGGGCAACTCTACTTTTCAGTGGACCCAATAAATACTTTCCACTGCGGGGTTTAAACCGATTACTCAAGCTACAAACTGTACTATGCACAACGGGGTAACTCTACTTTTCAGTGGACCCAATAAATACTTTCCACTGTGGGGTTTAAACTGATTACCCAAGCTACAAACTGTACTATGCACAACGGGGTAACTCTGCTTTTCAATGGATCCAATAAATACTTTCCACTGCGGGGTTTAAACCGATTACCCAAGCTATCTAGTAAATATATTTCTTAAAACAACAAATCATGAATTCAAGACCATGTCTCAGTTTCATTCCACAAATAAAATCACACGTGCATGAATATTTAATCTCTACAGAAAGGGCTGTCCCCGAAGGGACAGGCAGACATTTATTGAAAAAGGTTTTCTGCTCACCTCTTCTAATGTTGCGGCCACCAGTCTGTAGAGGAAACAATCCTCACACCGTTTACAAAACTAAAACTAAAATTTAGCCTCGTAACTGGGCAGGAACACCAAATTGTTGCATCTAAAATGCCTTAACCCACACTTCTTTTATACAAAGGCCAAATAACCAGACTGAGAGATGAAGTATACTTTCACTTATTTTACTGAAAGTGAGATATGGATTACAAGCAGTGCTGGAACACAACTCTTTAGGAAAATACCCCAAGAGAGTGCTACTCAAAAAGTGGGCCCTATAGTTTTTATAAAGCTTAACCACTCTCTCTTGCAAGAGGGAGGGGTTTTTCCCTCATTGTATCAGTACATTTCCGCTTATGTGGCAATTCGGCTGTGTGCAAAACTGATTCACTGGTTTCAGCAAGTGAATTATAAGGTGTAACCTAATTGCTGCAGTGTATCGTGTGAAGCAAGCAGATAAAGAAGTGTGAGAAAGACAGACCAATCATGTCATTTTACCGACACATGGGTAATCACTAGTTTAGGATTATGTTTAAACAAAACAGTGTCATATATTAGAAGCCTTAAACCAATGCAGCATTTAGAATTATCTGTTTTCAGGAATTTATGGCACAGGACCACAATCTGTTTTTTTTTTTTTTTTTAATATGTCCTAAAACCTGTCAGTCCTTGAGTGTCCTTCTTCTTATTGCAAACATCTGACTCCTTTGACGGCTGATTCCGTCTGTTTACCGTCACCTTAACTATGTCAGTCTGACACAAGCTATATTATTTTTTTTCTTCTACATGGACAGACTGAGGATCAAAATATAAATAAGACTGCATATGCCATTTATTAAAAAGTGAGTTTAGTGTTATTGAAACAAAGCAACAATATGACATAGAATTACCAAAACCTGTGTTTGATAGTCAGTAGACTCTGGCAAATCACATACACAAACACAGTAATCATCAACCTCTTCTGTGCCTTGAATCATGTAATATGATGTGTACACAAAGCCTTCAGTGATTCAGCATTATTAAGTGACAGCATGATATTGTAATATTCAGTTAATTTCATCATTGTCATGCTGGTTGCATTGATGAAGATGCAAGCAATTGCACTTAACTTAGATGTTCTATGTGCCTGTGGTCTTGACGAGGGAGGCACGGACAGTGGCGAGAGGCTCCCAGAGGCTGGATGTTTTGGTGACAGTGGGGAAATCGTTAGTCCTGCATCCCTTTTCCCTGTAAAGTTCACTGTTATGCTTCAGTCAGAGAAATAAGGCAATTGAGTTAATAAAAGTCAGTGATACATCAAAAAAATTGAAAAAAGTAGCTCAATGTTTTTCATTTTCCAAAGAAAAGCTGGAAGAAATGAAAATATTGGCTTTAAAAATATGCAAATGGTTTATCACGTACACAACATTAGAGTCAAAACCCACAAAGTTAGACTGAAAAAAAGTAAAACCCCAAAACTTTGCAAACCCCCCCCCCCATATATAGATTATCTCTTTCACTCCTCTTTCTTTTCTTCTCACTCACTCACTGTTAAACACAAGGGCCCACACATACAACACACACACACACACACACACACACACACACAGCGCAGTTCTGTTATCTCTCCAAGGTTACATTCGGGCAGCTGTTTAGCAGAGTAACAGAACGATAGCCTTAAAACAAGCTTGAAATGGCAACCCCAAAAAATGCTTGGAAAAGCAAATGTGGCAACCCACTGTTCTCTTTTTTTTTTTCCTAATGCAGTGAAAACACAATGGAATTTCTCGCCCAATAGTATAATTTGCAAACGTCCAAAATTTTAATCCTTTCCCAAAAGGATAATAAGCAATTAACCAACTCTTTCATGCTCCACAAATACCAGAAAAAAATCACAAACAACAATTTTACAACCCGTTCTTTCCGCCTCCGCAGAGAACTCTCACTTTTTCACACCGGAGCAGATTACACAGAAACAAAAAAAAACAAAAACAAAAAAAAAAACAGACTGCAGTAACTTTTATCCAGCGCTTCAACAAATTCTCAAAATGAAATCTACCAGTATTTCAATGGTCACGTAACCCCTCTGCTGTGTGCTGAAAACCCCAGTAAGAACTTCTCCCCTGGTATCTTACAATAGCTCACCGTAGCGGGGGAAATCCCATGGCCGATAAGCAGATACGGTAAGAGCACAAATCTTCCATGAAAATCTACTTTTCCGTCTGTCAGGATTGCCCCTCTGGGGCAAGGAAGAGAGCCCAAATGCGAGGCGAATTTCGTACACTGTTTATTGTGAAAATAAGAAACAGGAACATAAAGTGGAGCAAGAGATCGACAGATGGATTGGAGCAGCATCTGCAGTGATGTGGACGTTGTACCGGTCTGTTGTGGTGAAGAGGGAGCTTAGTTCTAAGGCAAAGCTGTCGATTTACCAGTCAATCTAGGTTCCTACTCTCACCTATGGTCACGAGCTTTGGGTAATGACCGAAAGAACGAGATTGCGGATACAAGCGGCTGAAATGAGCTTTCTCCGTAGGATTGCTGGACTCACCCTCAGAGATAGGGTGAGGAGCTCAGTCATCCGAGAGAGGCTCAGAGTAGAACCGCTGCTCCTCCACATTGAAAGGAGTCAGTTGAGGTGGTATGGGCATCTGATTAGGATGCCTCCTGGACGCCTCCCACTTAAGGTGTTTCGGGCACGTCCCACTGGGAGGAGACCCCGGGGCAGACCCAGGACTCGGTGGAGAGACTATGTCTCCCAGCTGGTCTGGGAACGCCTTGGTATCCTCTCTGAAGAGCTGGAGCAGGTGGCTGGGGAGAGGGAAGTCTGGGCTTCTCTGCTTGAACTGCTGCCTCCGCGACCCGGACCTCCGGAAAAGCGGTAGAAGATGGATGGATGGATGGATGGATGGATGGATGGATGGAACAATAAGTAATGCAGCTTATGGGCTGAAACAAAAACATGGCTTGGTATGGTTATAACTACAGACTTGGCTATAAGTCAGGCAGGATACAGAACAGGACAGAAGCATATATTCACGCCAACTGAGACAAGGACACTGCACAAGACAGAGACTCACTGTGACATAAATAGACAATGGGAAATCAAGACAATGCAGAACAGATGGGAACAATCAAAGGCAGATGAAGACAGCGGGAAAATCGCTACAGATACAGTACATGAGACATGAGGGGCTGAGACAAAAGGGCAAGCAAGTATACGCCCAAGACCCAGGACCAGTCAGGGGACACACATGAGACATGACGGCATAGACAGTGAACATGCAGACCAACAATACAGGAGCAATACAGAGAGGATTGGCATAAACATGACTGTGATAATAATAACAATTCTAAAGGGCAGGACCAGGGAAAGCTAAGGCAAGGATAATGAGGACAAAACTAAGACCATAATGATAATAATAATAATAAACAAGAAATCAAGATAAAACTAAACTCAAAGCGAGGATGTGAGCTGAGCCCAGGGTTGAAGCACCAAATTTTGGGCCCTGGGTACAGCAGTGTGTATGGGCCCCTCAACAAATGCAAACCAAATTTGAATTTTATATTCCAAGGTTTAAGATTGGGTCTATTTCCAATAAAACTGTAATAAAAATGCTGAGTGTGATGGCATGTTGAAAAACAAGAGAGGAGAACCAAGATGCGAGCAAAATAATTAAACTTTTGGCCAAAAAGGAGACAATCATCACTCACCGCCTCAGCGATGAGCATATGTACAGCGATCACAGATCTGACTCTCCTTTTTAGGCTGCATACAATTTATTTTGAGCACAAGATAAGTATCACATGACATGTGCATACTGCATGGCATGAACACAAGGCCTTCACATGTCTAAAACATTCTAATCACAAAGTACATTCTTCTAGGTGCCCCAAAGGCCAAAGCATGATTAAGCATATTACATCACATTCTTGTATGATGAATACAAAGATCATGCAGAAGAATAAAGATGAAATAAACAAACCTAAATAAACACAATTATTCTTTCAAAAAGCCTTGGTTAGTCAGGTCCACTGTTATGGACAGTTTGATGCTAGTACATGATTTGTTCATGTGTCTTTAAGAATATACATACTGCCATGAGCATTTCCAAATGTCTTTGTCTATAATGCACTTTTTTGAGAAAGGACCTTTTTTTTTTTTTTTTTTGTTACTTATTTGTACCCGTAGGTAGATTTGGTTTGCAGTCTGGTGACAAGTCACCGGCTGCCGGTCGCTGCGTGCGCGAGCGCCCTAAACCTACATGTTTTTGGTATGCGGGAGGAAACCGGAGAAATCCCGGAGTAAACCCACGCAACACGGGGAGAACATGCAAACTCCACACAGCTCACTGTTGGTCGGGGGCTGGGATCGAACCCACAATCTCATGATCCCCGCGATCCCCCGGCTGAGGGTAAAACTGTGCTGCCACAGTGCTAAACCACTGCGCCACCGTGCAGCCCGGGACCTACAGTAGTTTTTATTTTCACACTTATTTATACCTTTACTTACATTCGATTTTCTATTCCATTAGTCTAATTCTTTTGTATACTTCCAATTTTTTGCTAGAGCAACTTTAACAAACCCAGTTTCCAATTGAGATCAATATACAGTGATGAGCACAGACATTTTTGAGGTCAGGTTGTAAACTAAAAAAAAAAAAGGAGCACTCCAAAATAATGAAGAAAGGACATTTACATACAATAGCACAAATTTTACTGTACTTATTTGGTATTTCTATTCTATTTTAATACCTATACAATCCTGGAGATATTTAATACCCCACAGATTTTTACAAAAGCACCAACTCACACAGACACCAATGGTCTTCATCATTAATTATGTAAAAGTTGATGACAAAAAATGGAAAGATTCCATTGGAAAAAAAAAAATCTCTTCAAAATTTAAAAAAAAAATATGCAAAAACCTTAAAACGCTCGTCTTTCAATAAATTAAATATTAAACCTCCATTCAAATAAGTATTTGCAAAAGAACTTAAAAAGTCTATTCCTTTTGTCAGCAAAATGAGCCAGAATCCTCCCATCTGTTCACCTGCTTTCCTCCACCCCCACACTTACTTCCGGTGCCACACGAGTAGGCTGCCTTTTTGCAACAGCGGATCAATTTCTTCCTATTTCTATTTACTATCTGGCTCTCTGGCTAATCTTTCTGATTCGGCGACACCTTTATCAATCACAGACACGTTGATTGCCCAAATGTCTCCTGAGCCAGCAGACGGAGCCACTGTTTCTTGCAGGAGGCAGTACAATAGGGACCACCTGTTAGCACTTAACCGGCCCACGATGCTAATGAAAAAACTCGACATACCGGGAGAAATAGGATGGAAACGGCGTGGATGTCAAGCTGGAGTAAGACGGTGGGCGAGGAATATAAGGTACAGACCCGCCCTCCCATCCGTTATTATGGGGAATGTATGATCGCTACTCAATAAAACAGATGAGCTAGCGGCTATCTCCTGCTACGAGAGCATGTACAGGGAGAGTAGCTTGATGGTATTTACGGAAATGTGGCTAACAGAACTAGCAACAGATGCTAACATTGAACTCGAGGGTTTCCATGCAATACGGGCAGATCAAACACCAGACAGTGGGAAGGCAAGGAGGGGGAGTGATAATGCATGTCAATAACAACTGGTGCAGACCGGGACATATCACCGTTAAACAACACTGCAACAAAGACATGGAGTTGCTAGCTGTTAGCATGTGGCCTACATATCTCCCGAGGGAATACTTAGACGTGATCTGCATTGTTATTTATGCAAATCTGACGGCGAACGCTGGGACAGCGTGTGACATCATCCACTCAGTAACTGGCAGGCTGCAGACAGAACACCCAGATGCTCTTCTCCTCATCTCAGGCGATTTCAACCATATTTCACTGTCCCCCATTCTACCCACATTCACCCAGTATGTCACATGCCACACTAGAGACAATAAAACACTGGACTTATTCTATGCAAATACTAAGGAGGCGTACACCTCATCACCACTTCCCCCACTCGGGAGATCGGATCACAACTTGGTTCATCTCCTGCCGGTGTACAAACCCCTAGTACACACACAACCTCCGGTCATGTGCACAGTGAAGTTATGGTCTGAGGAGGCAATGGACGCTCTAAAGGGCTGTTTTGAAACCACTGCCTGTGACATGGGGGTTTGACCCAGGGGACAGAAGACAGACTCAAGTAGTAGTTTTATAGCTTTATTCACCCAAACGTGTGGTATTACTGTGTGTAAGTGTGGATGTGTGAGGTGCTGGATGCGTGCTGGGACTGAGCGAGCCTCACTGCTGCCTGGCAACCCTAGGGACACAAAGCAGAGAGATTACTAGTGCACCACAGTGGGGAATGCAATAATAAATGCTGCTTACTTGCAGGAGATGGTGTGGCTTCTCTGCTTGCTCCAGGAGTGTTGGCCTGGAGGAGAGCTTGCTGCTTGGTGCCGTGAGGCGGAGGAGGGACTCTGGTGAGGAGGAGGAGTAGCACCGCTGCCAACGAGGACTGATCTGCCGCCTGTGCACAGGGGAGGATAACTGGACAAGGTAAGTGCGAGGTAGGCTTACGTGACGAGGCGTGGAGAGATGGTCTGGCGTAGCACTGGTCTGTGGCTGAGGACAAGGGACGTAGCTCTGCGACGCTGACAGATGACTCCGTGCTGAGCTGTCCGTGGGTCTGGCTCTTATAGCCAGCTGAAGATTAATGGCAGGTGGGCGCGCAGCTGGAGCTGATGACAGCCCAACGGCTGCCATGACAGTACCCGCCCCCTCTAGAGGTGCCTCCAGGCACCTGCCCTATCCTACCTGGATGCGCCCGATGAAAGTGGCGGATGAGTTGCTTATCAAGGATCAATGCTGGGCGAATCCAGGACCGATGTTCGGGGCCAAATCCCTCCCAATCCACCAGATACTGAAGGCCCCGGCCCCGCCGGCGGACGTCCAAGATGACAGTAACCCCCCAAGCCGGGTGGTTGTCGATCATCCTCGGTGGGGGCGACGTCGCAGGGGGCGGGCAAAGGGGATCGGAGATGACGGGCTTCACCTGGGAGACATGAAAGTTAGGGCAGATGCGCATGGAAGGGGGGAGAGCTAAGCGCACAGACACAGGGTTGATTATGCGGGTAATGGGGTAGGGCCCAATGATACGCTTCATCAGCTTTCATTTCTCGGCTGGCACATTGATATTGCGGGTGGAGAGCCAAACCTTCTGACCCACCTTGTACTCCGGTGCTGGTCTCCTGTGGCTGTTGGCCATCCTGGTGTAGTGCTCCATGGTCCTGAGGAGAGCCTTGCGGGTGGTGGTCCAAACCCGGCGACAGTGCCTAACGTGGGCCTGAACAGAAGGCACTGCCACCTCCTCCTCCTCCTCCTGGAACAGTGGCGGATCTACCTCAACGACGCCTTGAAGGGGGACATCCCAGACGCTGAGGACACGTGCAGTTCTGAGCGTACTTGATCCAATGCAGGAAGGCGCTCCAGGAAGAAGAGTTCAACTAGATGACACAGCGAAGGGCAGCCTCCAGCTCCTGATTCGCCCGTTCACACTGGCCGTTGCTTTGAGGGTGATACCCCGAAGACAGGCTTGCTGTGGACCCCAACGCCTGGCAGAATGCCTTCCAAACTTGGGAGACGAACTGAGGGCCCCGATCCGAGACAACGTCAGAAGGGATGGCATGGAGGCGGACCACATGCTGTACCAAAAGGTCCGCCGTCTCCCGTGCCGATGGTAGCCCCCGAAGAGGCACAAAGTGGGCCGCCTTGGAGAAGCGGTCTACGATCGTCAAGACCATAGTGAAGTGGTTTGAGGGAGGCAGTCCTGTCACAAAGTCCAACACCACGTGAGACCAGGGGCGAGTAGGAACTGGCAGGGGATGAAGCAGACTGGCCGGGAGAGAAGATGAGGACTTCCCGGTGGCGCACTGTGCGCAGGCCCGGACGTAATTGGTCACATCCCTCCTCAGCCCTGGCCACCAAAACACCCTATGGAGAAGTGCAATGGTGCACGAAATCCCAGGATGACATGCTAATTTAGAGGCATGAGCCCACTGGATGACCTCACTCCTGACTGCTGTGGGTACGAACAACCGCCCCGGAGGGCCACCCCCTGGGTCAGGCTCTGCCTCCTGAGCCCTCCTCACCTGGTCCCAAATCTCCCACACGAGGGAGCCCACAATGCAGGAAGGCGGAAGGATGGTCTCCTCCTGCTTCTCAGGTGTCTCCGCCGAGAACTGCCTGGAGAGGGCGTCTGGCTTCTGGTTCTTGCTCCCTGGGTGGTAGGTGATGGTAAAGTTAAAACGGCCAAAAAAAAAGGGACCAGCGGGCCTGGCAGGAGTTCAGTCATTTTGCCGTCCTCAGATATTCCAGATTTTTGTTATCAGTCCAGACAACAAATGGCTGAGCAGCCCCCTCCAACCAGTGTCTCCACTCTTCCAAGGCGAACTTCACCGCCAGCAGCTCCCTGTCACCAATGCCATAATTCCTCTCGGCGGGTTGCAGGCAGTGAGAGAAGAAGGCACATGGCTGAATCACCCCGTCAACAGGTGAACGCTGCGAGAGCACCGCTCCTACTCCGGAATCTGAGGCGTCCACCTCCACCAGGCACTGGAGATTCGGGTCCACCTGAGTCAGGACACGGGACGAGGCAAACTCCTCCTTCAGTTTCTTGAACGCCGCAGCTGCCTCCTCAGTACAGCAAAAGGGAGTCTTGGGGGACGTGAGACAGGTCAGTGGGTGAGCGATAATACCAAAATTGGGCACAAAGCGGCGATAGAAGTTAGCGAATCCCAAAAAACCCTGCAGCTGCTTTCTGGATGAGGGGGTGGGCCAGTCCACCGCCGCCTTGACCTTGGCTGGGTCGGGAAGCACTTGATTATGCGAGATCACAAAACCCAAGAAAGATGTCTTCCTGACGCGGAATTCACACTTCTCGACCTTGACGTATAGCTGGTTCTCCAGGAGGCGCTGAAGGACCCACCTAACGTGTACCCGATGCTCCTCCAGAGATCACGAGAAGATAAGGATGTCATCAAGGTACACGAACACAAAGGAGCCCAGGAAATCTCGGAGGACGTCGTTGATAAGGCGCTGGAAGACGGCCAGAGCGTTGGTCAGCCCAAACAGCATCACCAGATATTCGAAATGGCTGCTTGGGGTCCGGAAACCCGTCTTCCACTCGTCGCCCTCCTTGATCCGTACCAGGTGGTAAGCATTGCGGAGATCCAACTTGGTGAACCACGAAGCCCCCTGGAGAGAGTCGAAGGCCGAGTTCATGAGGGGCAGCGTGTATTTATCCTTGATAGTGATCTCATTCAGACCCCGGAAGTCGATGCAAGGGTGCAGGGAGCCATCCTTTTTCCCAACGAAAAAAAACCCCGCCCCCACCGCTGACGAAGATGGTCGAATGATCCCAGAGCTGAGCGATTCCTTAATATAGGCGTCCATCGCCTCCCGCTCCGAAGCACACAGGCTGTATAACCGACTCGACGGCAGCGGGGCACCAGCCCCAAGATTGATTGCGCAGTCATAAGGGCGGTGAGGGGGAAGGGACAGCGCCTGTGACTTGCTAAAAACGACTCCCAGATCATGATAAATCTCAGGAACCTTAGACAGGTCAGGAGGAGGCGAAGCAGGTGGAGTCACAGAAACCGATGGGGCACACGCTGCAGACTGAAGGCATGCGCTAAGACAGAATGGGCTCCAAGAGATGATGCTCCCCACCCGCCAGTCAAACGTGGGATTATGTAGTCTAAGCCAGAGATAACCCAGGATAACAGGGGAGGTGGAGGTGGGCAACACCAAAAAATGAATGTCCTCCCGGTGGTTTCCAGAGATAATAACCGACACGGGGTCCGTCTGTTGAGAGACAGCCATTAGTGGGGTCTTAGACAGGGTGATTAGGTTGACAGGTGGCCGGACAGTTTGACAGCCGAGGCCCAAGTGGGTTGCCAGGTCTCCTGATATAAAACTCTGCTCAGCCCGAGTCAATGAGTGTGTGAGTGGAGTGTTCTATTTGCTTAGAAATAAAGCAAATGGGAATAAGGCAACTAGTGAGGGGCTTAGATTGGGCTACGTCCGTGAGTCCCCCTACTGTGACCCACGGACCTCCTCGTTTCCCCGATTCGTACATTTGGCTATTTCATGGGAAGCACTACCACAATAAAAGCACAACCCCAGATTCTTGCGGCGCTGTCTCTCAGCGGCCGAAATCCCCGAGCGCCCAACTATCATATCCTCCTGCCCTGGAAGTTCCTCAGACGAGGGCAGGGCCAGCTGAGTTGGCTGAGAGGAGCGGGGACGCAGCGCCCTGGAGCGACTAGAGGCTCTTCGCTAGGCGGAGCGCTCCTTCAGCCTGTTGTCTAAGCTAATGGTAAGAGAAATTAGTTCATTCAACCTTTCGGGCTTATCCCATGTTACTAATTCATCTCTCAATTCAGGGCTTAGACTGCGGATAAAAATACTGCATAGTGAGGCGTCCTCCCACCCGACCTCTGCCGCAGCTACCCGGAAGTCGACAGCAAAGTCGACAGCAGCCCTGCTGCCCTGCCGAAGGTCTAATAACCGGGCAGTTAACACAGAGTCCCGGTCGGAATGGTCAAAAACCTCGGTAAAATTTGCTAAGAATTGTTGGTACGTAAGATGGGCATAGCTGGGCTTAGCCATTATCGCATAAGCCCAAGCTAGCGCTCTACCTTCTAGCAGGTTTACAATGTAGCCAATTTTGCTATGGTCAGAGAGAAAATCCCCCGGAACCCAGTGGAAAACAGTCTCACATTGTAACAGAAATCCCTGTGCCTCTCCTAGCTTTCCACTAAATCGGGCAGGCGTCGGCACGGGGGTGAGATGAGTTGGGGGGGTCTGGCTAACCTGGCTAGTCGGAGGATTAGCAGGGGTGGGCGAAGCCCCGGTGGGCGAAACCCCTATCATCGGTAGCACGGGGGCCCCCCAGGGAATGGTTTTGGCTCCCTTCCTGTTCACCCTTTATACTGCGGACTTCTCACACAACACAACACACTGCCATCTACAGAAGTTCTCTGACGACTCTGCGATCGTCGGCCTCATCTCCAACGGAGATGAAGCTGAGTACAGAGGACTTATCCAGGACTTCGTGGACTGGTGCCATCGGAACTGCCTCCAGATCAACGCGAGGAAAACTAAGGAGCTGGCGGTGGACTGCCGCATGCAAGGACAACCCCTCACAGCACCAGTAAACATACAGGGAACAGACATTGAGATGGCGACATCCTACAAGTACCTGGGTGTTCATCTGAACAATAAACTAGACTGGTCACACAATACCGATGCACTCTACAAGAAGGGACAGTGCAGGCTGTTCCTGCTGAGGAGACTCAGGTCTTTTGGTGTACAAGGGGCGCTGCTGAAGACATTCTTCGACATGGTGTTGGCATCAGCCATCACTTTTGGAGTGGTCTGCTGGGGCAGTGGCATTACAGCAGCCGATAGGAAGAGACTGAACAAACTGATCAAGAAAGCTAGCTCTGTCCTGGGGCAAAGCCTTGACCCAGTGGAGAAGATAGGAGAGAGAAGGATGGTGGCTAAACTGTCATCTCTGCTGGAGTCCGAGTCCCACCCTATGCAGGACACATTGAGCGCACTCAGGAGCTCATTTAGCAGCAGACTACATCATCCTAGGTGCGCAACCGAGAGGTTTCGCAGGTCCTTCCTACCTACAGCTGTCAGACTGTATAAACTAAGCAGGGCTGCTAGCAGAGATAGCAAAAAAACGTCACGACATAATGGTATTGAATGCAAAAGACACAATAAACTTACACAAAGGTCCCCTCCAGTATACAACTAGGACAATATCAGTCGCTACAGAGGGTGACAATATGCATGCGTACATATTCATACTATGTAGGATAACTATGTAGACGGTTATGCTGTTTATTCCATCTAGCTACAATGCTCCGCACTGTGTGTATATATATTTATATATTTATGTGTACATATGTATATTCGCTGCTCTTGTTTTTCTTGTCTTCTTGATTGTTGCTCTGAGTGTTGCTGTCCCTGTGCTGTTGCAATCCTGGAATTGCCCCATTGTGGGACTAACAAAGGCTTATCTTATCTTATCTTATCTTAAAGTGTATAAGGATGGTTTATACAGGACAGCTTATATCAGTGAAAGGATAGAAGTAAATGGAAAAGAAAAATCAGAAAAATTCAAGAAAAAAGGTGCAATTTTTGTAGAAAAAGCTTTATAGGAAAGGTTACATGTTTATCATAAAATGTGGCTAATTTATAGGAAAAAGAGTTATAAATGAATGAATGAATGAATGAATGAATCTTTATTTTGGATAGATTAAAAGTAAAGATTAAGAGAAAGGAACAGAATAATATAACAAAGGGGAAAAAAATCTAACAAGGTCAAATTAAACAATAACTCCTCGGATTATACAGTTCAACATAAGTTATCCAAAATGGGTGATGGCTGAAGCCTCAGCTTATATTGCCCACCCATATTCCATCCAAGAATTCAAAAGGAAAACAAAACGAGAGTGATTATAATTCAGAACAAAGCTAAGACAAAACGTGACAAAAAAATAAGCAACAGCACAACACAGACTGAATATGGTAATTCTTATGTGATTTTACATGTCATCTTGTATATATGTTTGGAGTATTTCTTCCTTTAGTTTTTGTTTAAATTGTCCAAGCGTTGTACATGATTTTAATTCAGGTCCAAAAGCGTTCCACAATCTGACTCCTTGCACTGAGACCCAGTGTTGCTTGGTGGTAGTTCTCACTGAAGGTTTTTGAAATATACATGCTCCTCTGAAATTATATTGTTTCTCCCTTATTTGGAACAACTTTTGGATGTTTGTGGGCAGTGATAGATTCTTCTTCACTTTAAACATTATTACTGCAGTTTTATAGCCAACCAGATCTTTCAACTTGAGAGCTTTTAATTTAAGAAAAAGTGGGTTTGTTGGTTCCCTGTAAGCAGCTTTGTTTATTAGTCTACTAGCGCTCTTCTGAAGCATAAAGACTGGATATATGTTTGTTTTATATGCATTTCCCCATACTTCAGTACAATATGTCATGTATGGGAGTATTATTGAATGACATACAGTATATAGTGTGGGTTGATTCAGCAAATATTTCACTCTGTGTAGTATTGCGATTGATTTGGGTATTTTACCTTTAATATAATTAATATGTGACTTCCAACACAGTTAATTATCAATTATTACTCCAAGAAATTTAATTTCGGATACCCTTTAAATCATTTACACTGACTTTAGATTCTAAGTTGTTGTGATGGTTGTTAAAAATGATAAATTTTGTCTTACTTAAAAGAACGTTAATTTGTTTGAATCAAACCACATGACATGATTTCTGGCCCAGGAAACACGCACACAGGCTCGGGTAAGATTTAAGAGTTTATTAACAGCAGGTGTATGGATGAGTGAGTGGGAAATGTGAATGCAGTAGACAGGAGAGCACCGAGGGCAGAACAGACACCGTACAGCCAGGCAACCCTATGGACAGAGCAGAAAGCAGGGGATGAGCAATTGTCACAGCAAGGCGGTGAAAGTTATATTGTGGCTTACTTGTAGATGTACTGGTGGCTGGCGTTGACAAGAAGAGCTCCCGCCTGGGAGACAGCGCCCAGCTGCGCTCGATGCAGGGGAGATGAGAGGAAAGGCGATGAAGGGAAATTCCGCCGCCAGGAGGATCCACCTGTGCACAGGGGAATAACTGAAGACAACAGGTAAGAATACCTTACGTGAGGGCGAAGAGTAGCGGCATTGGCCGAGAGGAGTAGGCGAACGCAGAGCTTGAGCATGGAGGAAAGCTGACGGCTCCAGACCGAGGCTGCGGGCAGAGCAAGTTAAATAGTCGCAGCCTGATGAAGCCCAGGTGTGCGCACGGCTGGAGCAGATGACAGACGGGAGCGAGTTGTGACACCACAGTTTAAGCTTTCCTAATTCCTTTCCGAGTGTATCCAAAACTTGTTCCAAATTGCTTCCACTGCATAATAAATTAGTGTCATCTGCAAACAATATTAAATCCATTTTTTTCTGAAACTTTACATATATTATTTATATGCATATTGAATAGCAATGGCCCCAGAACTGAACCCTGTGGGACTCCGCAAGTAACCTTCAGTAACTGTGAGTTTTTGCTACAGCATAGAAACAGCTTTTGTTAAAGTTACAAATCACCTCCTTATCACCTCTGACAATGGACTTTTCTCTGTGCTCATCCTGTTAGATATGAGTGCTGGAGTCGACATCATTGACCATACACTTTTGCTACATAGACTTGAACACATCATTGGGATCAAGGGAACTTCTTTGGCCTGGTTTAAATCATATTTATCAAATAGATTTCAGTTTGTACATGTAAATGATATGTCTTCCACACTTTCGCAAGTTAATTATGGTGCTCCTCAGGGTTCTGGTCTTGGACCAGTTTTGTTTACCTTATATATGCTTCCTCTGGGCACTATTATCAGAAAACACAATATGACAGGGTCATTCAATTAGCGGCCCACGGGCCACATGTGGCCCAGAACCAATCTCCGAGTGGCCCAGGCCACGCCAAGGAAATATAAATTTAAGAAACAAATGTGAGGGAATGATGGTCTGCAAGTGCGCACATGAACAACACGCGTGACCATCATCTGTGCGGAGTTCAGAAGCGCCCCGCCCACATGAGCATTCCAGTCAGCAGACAGACAGAGTGGTTTTCTAGCGTTGTTGTCTGTGAGAAACATGAACTTATTAAAGTACTTTAAACATGGAAAAAAGCAGAAGAGATATGTAAGCAGTGGAGGCATTGATGGTTGTTTTAACCCGCTGGAAACGGGATCAATAATGAAGAAACATGTGTGATGAGGCTTCATGCTATATGCAGGGAAAGGTAAGAGTGACTGAATCGCTGGTGAAGTCAGGACTGACTTCACCAGCTACTACAATATCCATCCATCCATCCATCCATTTATCCATCTGGATTAATGGATGGATGCATATTATATACCTGGCAAGTTAAGATGACCAAAATTTACAAAGTCAATGACTTTAATCCGTCAACAGCCTTCAAACAAACTAAACGTGCCAACATTTGGATTTCAAAATAAGGGAGGTTTTTCCTGCTTTCTGGGTGGTGAGATTTCTAAAAAAGAAAATAAAAACTATAAATATATAGAAATATTTTAACAGAAATAACTGCATATTTAGTCATTTAAGTTAATTTATTTCATTAAATACAATTTTATTAAAATTTTTTCTTTGAAATCAGAGTTAAATTATTATTCTGTTTTGGCTCTGCAAGCTTTTGGTAAAAAGTGTAAATTGTGTAAGGAAAAAAAGTCAAAATTTTACCACAATCTGTTTCAAATTTATTAAAAAAAATATTTTTATTTAAAAATAAACAAAAAATACCTTTAAAAAATCAACAATTTTATTATAAAATCTCAAATGTAGAAGAAAAGTCAATTTTACAAGAGGGATTTACAAATATGAGGAAAGTGGTTTCAAATTTAGATACATTTACAGGGAAAAGTAGACAAGTATAAGAAAATTGTTATAAATTTTGGAGTAAAACCTCAAACCTTCAAGACTGAAGTCATTACTCAAGTTTTTAAGTGGGTGCTTTTTGCATCCTTAACTCTACTAAAAATTTTTGAATTACTGATTTGTGTGTGTAATGGAATATGTAGTTATAAAAAGAGGTTCCTACTCACACATGTGGTGATTTAAAACAAAACAAACCACAATAGTAGATGTGCAATGTTTGTTAATGTTATCAATCTTTTCTTGGGGGGGGGTCTGTGCACTGATGTGTTTGACAGTTCATTTTTTATTCAGCTAAATGCACTTTGTGATGTGCCAAGGTCAGTTATGACCAGGATGTAGTATATTTTATTTCAAAAGGGAAACAAATGTTAATACTACTAACAGTGCACATTGAGTTTTTATGCACTTTGACATATGCCTGATAGGATGTGACCAAAATGGTTATTTACGTATTTTTTCATTCTCTTTATTTATTTGTTGTTCAAGAGGAAAATGATTTCTACTACTTAAAGTTCTGCTCAACCCCAACACTGTTATTGTTTTTTTATGCACTTTTGATGTGCCTTTGTCATGTGCCAAGCACACATTTAAATCCAAGACAATGAATAAAAAGTGCATATTTTTTGTCGTATTGATCTATGTTGGTTTGAAATTTGTCATTCAACAGATCACTGAACATGTGCGGTCCAGTTACATGTCTTGATTTCAGTTTGTGGCCCAATTGATTTTGCAGTTGAATAGCCCTGCAATATGAATTTTCACTCCTATGCCAATGACAGGCAGATCTACAGTATTTAGCCATGGACACTAAAACACTCATCCGTTAGTGAAATTACAGGCATGTGTTGAAGACAAAGGCCTGGATGACTGGTAACTTCCTTAGCTGACCTTCCAGGGCACAAAAAAATCCTTTGATTCTGAATATTTTGCTTTTCTCCTTTCCTTTATAGGACAACAGGCAGTCGCCTTATCTGTAGAAGTTTAATTTACCAAGAGTGTTGTAAAGCAGAGCAAAACACAGAGGAGACACAAAAAGGTCCCACTCACGGGTAGCCACTGTGTTCTCATCTTATGTTTCAGATTGCTATCCATGGGATACAGTACTTCTTGAAAAGGTATACAATTATGTTCTTTATTATTATACACTGTTGATATGAAACTAACAATCCAGCAGAACACAATCTTTGGACAGAGCATGGAGAACACACAAACATGAACGGGTCTGAAACTTCAGGAAAAGAGGATGATGCCTGTGCAAACTTATGTAAAAGGATCCTTAATGATGGCATGGAAGTCATTCCCTCTCCTATTGCTTTTGCCAACCCCTAGTCTCCCCTGCCTCATGCAGGGGTCTGCCGAGGTTTGTGGCTCTCTGTCCCAGTCCCTCCTTGAAGGCAGGGAAGGAGGAGATCCAACACGGTATCCCATCCGCCGCTGACCCCTGCCACAAAGCGATCCCACTCTCGGTGGCCCATACCAGGAGATGACTGGTGATTGGTGGGGCACCTGCACCTTGAGAACCCTGACCATAGGACGGTGCAGGCGGCCTCAGCTCAACTGGAAATCTGGGTGCACGTAGCTGCAGACAGATGTGGACGCATCTCCTGTCTCTATGGGGAGTTACAGTAAAAGTAAAACCCTGTTCATTCATTCCTTCATCCATTCCTGCATTCCCCTAAAAATAAACACATTAATGCCTAGTAAGTACGTGATAAAAATGAAACTGTGGATGGAATAAAAAAAATTCTGACTGACACGCCTCCCTCCATGTGCTGCACACATACTACCTGTTGATTCATTCATTTGCCTAAAAAAAATCATACATTCATGCCTAATCTCTCAACTCCAACAGTAAGTCTGCAATTAAAATGAGAATGTGGATGGAATAAAAAAAAAATAGTGTATCATCATATAAATAAAAAAGAAGGTTGATTATATTACAACTCTTTCCATTAAAATAACAGAAAATCCCAGCACATGCTGTTTCCTCAAGAGCTCCAGAGCTGTGCAATTTCAAAATGCACTACTGAAATAGCATTAAACGGTGTGCTTCTGACGAAAGACCTCAGCACATTGTCATAACATGCACCATAATACCGGTACTCATGAGATTGCACACTGCCAAATCTCTTTGAAATGACTATCTCCCAGTGCAAAGCAGATGCGCTGTCTACCAGTAATTAGATGGCGTGACACAGTGTTGCCAATTTTCACTGGTGGCCGCCAAAACAGGGCCCGATATGATTATCTTATTTAATAATGTTCTACAGTCCATAAAATAAAAATAATAAAGTGATAATTAAGGAAGATATACAGTGGGGAAAAAAGTATTTAGTCACCCACCAGTTGTGCAAGTTCTCCCACTTAAAAGATGAGAGAGGTCTCCAATTTTCATCATAGGTATACCTCAACTATGAGAGACAAAATGAGAAAAAAAAATCCAGAAAATCACACTGAAGGATTTTTAATGAATTAATTGGTAAATTCCTCTGTAAAATAAGTATTTGGTCAATAACAAAAGTTCATCTCAATACTTTGTTATATACCCTTTGTTGGCAATGACAGAGGTCAAACGTTTTATCTAAGTCTTCATAAGGTTTTCACACACTGTTGGTGGTATTTTGGCCCATTCCTCCATGCAGATCTCCTCTACAGCAATGATGTTTTGGGGCTGTCGCTGGGCAACAGGGACTTTCAACTCCCTCCAAAGATTTTCTATGGGGTTGAGATCTGGAGACTGGCTAGGCCACTCCAGGACCTTGAAATGCTTCTTACAAAGCCACTCCTTCGTTGCCCAGGCAGTGTGTTTGGGATCATTGTCATGCTGAAAGACCCAGCCACGTTTCATCTTCAATGCCCTTGCTGATGGAAGGAGGTTTTCACTCAAAATCTCACGATGCATGGCCCCATTCATCTTTTCTTTACACGGATCAGTCGTCCTGGTCCCTTTGCAGAAAAACAGCCCCAAAGTATAATGTTTTCAGCCCCATGCTTCACAGTAGGTATGGTGTTTTTTTCTCCTCCAAACACGACAAGTTGAGTTTTTACCAAAAAGTTCTATTTTGGTTTCATCTGATAATATGACATTCTCCCAATCCTCTTCTGGATCATCCAAATGCTCTCTAGCAAACTTCAGACGGGCCTGGACATGTACTGGCTTAAGCAGGGGGACACATCTGGCACTGCAGGATTTGAGTCCCTGGCGGCGTAGTGTGTTACTGATGTAGCCTTTGTTACTTTGGTCCCAGCTCTCTGCAGGTCATTCACTAGGTCCCCCCGTGTGGTTCTGGGATTTTTGCTCACCATTCTCGTGATAATTTTGACCTCACGCGGTGAGATCTTGCGTGGAGCCCCAGATCGAGGGAGATTATCAGTGGTCTTGTATGTCTTCCATTTTCTAATAATTGCTCCCACAGTTGATTTCTTCACACCAAGCTGCTTACCTAATGCAGATTCAGTCTTCCCAGCCTGGTGCAGGTCTACAATTTTGTTTCTGTTGTCTTTTGACAGCTCTTTGGTCTTGGCCATAGTGGAGTTTGGAGTCTGACTGTTTGAGGTTGTGGACACGTGTCTTTTATACTGATAATGAGTTCAAACAGGTGCCATTAATACAGGTAACGAGTGGAGGACAGAGGAGCCTCTTAAAGAAGAAGTTACAGGTCTGTGAGAGCCAGAAATCTTGCTTGTTTGTAGGTGACCAAATACTTATTTTACCAAGGAATTTACCAATTACTGTAATTCATTAAAAATCCTTCAATGTGATTTTCTGGATTTTTTTTTCCTCATTTTGTCTCTCATAGTTGAGGTATACCTATGATGAAAATTGGAGACCTCTCTCATCTTTTAAGTGGGAGAACTTGCACAATTGGTGGCTGACTAAATACTTTTTTGCCCCACTGTACATATCTAAAAAAAATTAAAACTTTCATTTAATTTGCCATTGGTACTACTATAGGCAGACTAATCAAGTCAACAGGTGTCCCTCTCTCCAACAACAACATCCTCCTCAGAGATGATCAGAGTCGGTTTCTGGATTTGGATATCCTTCTGTGTGTTATGAGTAAATAATGAGCACTTCAAAACAAAGCTATTTTTGATGTCTCAAACATCACTCTTTGCATGCACATTTCATTTCATTATTTTAGCTACTAAAATATACCCAGAGATTAAAAAAATTAAACTTAAAATAATTTTAAAAAAAAGTCTACCATTTATGATTCGCCACCTTATCCAGGCGGAGTGGTTTATATGCCCTTGTGATCTCAGGAGTCATGTTGTCTCGGGCAACTTACTCCTTGGATTTCCCAAGGCAAACTGTTCCTGAGTGAAGAGTCGATCAAAAAGGGGTTCAATTTTAAGGTTCTTTTATTGGTTTATAAATGTCTGCATGGCCTTGGGCCTTCTTTCTTATCAAAATTGCTTCTGACATATGAGCCACTGCGGTCCCTGAGGTCCTCTGGCACTGGCCTTTTAAGATAAGATAAGATAAGATAAGCCTTATTAGTCCCACAACGGGGAAATTCCAGGATTGCAACAGCACAGGGATAGCAACACTCAGAGCAACAATCAGAAGGCAAGAAAAAAAACAAGCAAGCAAGAGCAGCTAATAAACATATGTACGTATTACTATAAAATATATATATATACACACACACACAGACACACAGTGCAGAGCATTGTAGCTGGATGGAATAAATATATGAATATATGAACACACAGTGCAGAGCATTGTAGCTAGATGGAATAAATATGTAAATATATAAACACCCACAGTACGGAGCATTGCAGCTAGGTGGAATAAATATGCAAGTATATAAACACACACAGTGCGGAGCAATGTAGCTAGATGGAATAATATGTAGATATATAAATATATAAACACACCCAGTGCTGAGCATTGTAGCTAGATGGAATAAATATGCAAATATATAAACACACACAGTGCAGAGCATTGTTGCTAGATGGAATGAAACAGCATAACCGTCTACTTAGTTATCCTACATGGTATGATTATGTGCCCATACATATTCTCACCCTCCATAGCGACCGGTATGTTCCTAGTTGTATGCCGGAGGGGACCATTGTGTAAGTCTATTGCATCTTTTGCATTCAAAAAACTATTAGTTTGTTACGTCTTTTTGCTATCTCTGCGAGCAGCCCTGCTTAGGTTGTACAGTCTGACAGCCGTTGGTAGGAAGGACCTACGAAACCTCTCGGTTGTGCACCTGGGATGATGTAGTCTGCTGCTAAATGAGCTCCTCAGTGCATTCAGTATGTCCTGCATAGGGTGGAACTCGGACTCCAGCAGAGATGACAGTTTAGCCACCGTCCTTCTCTCTCCTATCTCCTCCATCGGATCAAGGCGCTGCCCCAGGACAGAGCTAGCTTTCTTAATCAGTTTGTTCAGTCTCTTCCTATCGGCTGCAGTAATGCCACTGCCCCAGCAGACCACTCCAAAAGTGATGGCTGATGCCACCACCGTGTCATAGAATGACTTCAGCAGCGCCCCTTGTACACCAAAAGACCTGAGTCTCCTCAGCAGGAACAGCCTGCGCTGTCCCTTCTTGTAGAGTGCATCAGTATTGTGTGACCAGTCTAGTTTATTGTTCAGATGAATACCCAGGTACTTATAGGATGTCACCATCTCGATGTCTGTTCCCTGTATATTTACTGGTACTGTGAGGGGCTGCCCATGCCTGCGGCAGTCCACCACCAGCTCCTTTTAATTATTCCTACTGTCAGAGCACTCACCCATGGTGAGGTGGCTTTTAGTTACTATGGCCCATGTCTGTGGAACAGCCTGCCGGAGAACATTAGGGCTGCTGAGAATGTCTATGTTTTTAAAAGCAGGTTCAGGACCTACTATTTTAACCTTGCTTTATAGTTTCCTATTTTAGTTCTCTTAATTTCTGATTTTAAATCTATTTTATGTCACAATCATTTATCTTAATGTGAATTATTAATATTTATGAATATATATATATACACACACACAGAGTATATATATATATATATATATATATATATATATATATATATATATATATATATATATATATATACATATATATATATATATATATATATATATATATATATATATATATATATATATATATATATATATATATATATATATATATGTTTGACTGTAATTAGGTGTTGTTTTATTTTGCTTGTCATTTTAACTGCCTAGTCTTTTTATCAGCAAACTATCTTATTATCTATCAGTGACTTTTTATCACCCTGTCCAAGTTCTGGTGTTTCCTCATGGGGGGCCTTCCCGTGGGGGTTGTGCCTGTTTTCTGGCTGCGGGGCACTGGCCCATGATTGCCCTGATCTACCAGGCTGAGGGGGTCGTGCACTGCGGCACCTCACCTGTGGCGTAGACCCCTTGGGTTGGTCTTAGGCTGTTGCAGAGATGGTGTTCCTGTAGCCGTGGACTTGGCACTTTCCCTGCTGGTGATAGCTCCCTAGTGATGGTGCTTTTACACTTGGATCCTCGGTGCCCGCCATAAGCCTAAAGCAATAAGTTTTACACTGATGAAAGTTTCTTTGTGTGTGTGGTTGTGTCTATGTGTGTGTGTGGGGGGGGGGGGATTAACTGTGTTTTATTTCAATGTGTGAAGCACTTTGCATTGCATCTTTTTGTATGAAAAGTGCTATATAAATAAAGCTCTGATTGATTGATTGAATTGATTGAATTGATTGATGAATAAAAAAAAGAAAGGTTACACCAAGAACCCAGTGTATCCAAAGGAGCTACATGGGTCCACCTTCCAGTGGACCCATCACCTGCAGGAGGGATCATAAGGATCATGGTGCTATGTGAACTGCACAGCAGGCTGGGCTTCCCTACTTGGACTGCTGTCCCCACAAACTGGACCCACGGATAAGCGGTCGAAGATGGATGGATAGATTTAAAAGAAAGTCTGCACTGCTGCTTGTGTATCTAATCTGCAGCCTCTATGCAAACATAGATGCTTGACACTGACTCAGCAAGCCTAGCATGTTGGCTCAAGATAGCAGACTCAAGTTTTCCCTATTAAGTTATCATCAATAATACTTCATCAATATGAAGTATTAAATACTTTAATGTCTATATGTGAAGATCTTTCCAGACATACTTGTATTACTAAGAATTTTTTTTTTTGTAGTTACATTTTTTTAACTTGACACTGTCGAAGATGGTACATCAAATCTGTTTCTTGATACTGATGGTCACTATATAAACAACCCACCAAAATGTTTCAATCATGTGGTTTTTGAATGTTACTATTTTACAGAGCAACCAGGAACAACCACTGAGTAAACTTGAAAAGACTTCAGAGGAAAATAGCTGTTGACTGGCCTCAATGTAGTTTTGTCTTCTCATTTTGTGAAATTGCAAAGCATTCTTTCATGCAGTTTCTCAAGGTAGACATTGTCTTTTCCAATTTCTAGTTTAGTTGTGTTCCGTGAAGATTAACGCCCACATGCATATTAGTAGTCTAGACCTAGGGGGGACAAACATTATCTGCTTTACTAAACAGATGCGCAGAGGGCATGGATTCTTAATTCTCTCCCAGCTGTGTATCAGCAGAGCCAAGCAGCAGAACTGCTGGGATTAAAAAAGGTAGAAATTTGTCCCGGGGAATGCTAAATTAGCAATAAAAATAATTAGTCTGTTGCTTTGCAAACCATGTTCATGCCTCTCTGTGTATTGTGGTGCACTGTATGACAGGCAAAAATAGTAGGAGGCTGATTAAAAATATATAAAAGGACATTCAAGTCATTTTTAATTAAATAACTTTCATGAGTGCACAAATGCTTCTTCTATAGAACAAAGAGTAACTTTAGAGGTACAATTATAAAAAAAGGCTTTGATGAATGTAATATAGGGATACTAATAGCTCTGCATGTTCCAAAGTGTGTAGTAGCATATTCAGTATACCTGATTAAAGAAAGACAACACATTGCAAGAAAATACATACAGTAAATTAGTTCCAATATTCACTTGGAATCACAGTGAATTTACACTTACGACACATTTATGGACATGGCCTATCTTGCACAGATAATGCCAGTGTACTAAATTATTGGCACCTCTGGATGTGTTGCTGCAGGGATTGGATCCCCAGTCATTGAGGTTTGCTTGCCGCTGGACTCAGACCTCTCTCTGCAAAGCACTGTGTTTACTGTTGTGCACCAGTACTCCCATGTTAAAAGATTTCACACTGAAAGCATCCACTGAAGAACTTTCTTGAAATAATTTCAGTGGACAATCTCTCGATTTGAAGGATTTTCTAATTTTCTAATTTTCTAATTTCCTAATAACTAAATGGTGTATGATGATCATATGAGGATTTTTTTTTTTTTGGGGGGGGGGGGTGACTTGCCCACACACTCAGGGAGAAAACTGCTTGCAGACAGATTTCATGTCTGGCAACATTCAATTTCAAACTAAAATTATGCTATTATAATGCACAATTTGTACAATTTCTACTCATCAATTGGCAGGTGGCTGTGAATCTCCCTCACAGTTTTGCTGAATTAACTCCTGCAAAGCTGTGTTTTCATTGCTTTGTCTGGGCGGTTACCAATGCAGGTTTAATGCTGTTGTGCCTTGTCAAAATCTAACAAATAAAACTAAATTGAGAATTGTTCGAGATGAGTTCGGGACAACAGTGCGCCATGTATGGAAATAAGTGACACGTGAGTCGTCTTATGCCAAGCAACGAACTGCACTTTATTGAGAACACACAGACTTTAAACAGCAGCTGCAACCCGCCTGACGTCATCCACCCAGACGGCTAATGCAAGCCCCAAGGGCCAAACCCACACATGACATTGCCCTCCCCACCCTTTAGAAAAATCCAAAACCATAAACACAACCCTCCCCAAATTCGGGACCCGAATCACGTACTGGAATAAATGGGAACTAATGTACTAAACCTGGCCTAACACATTCACACAACATAACTAAAATAGATTGGTGGGTGGACTGCCACACAACCCGCACGGCACAGTCGATTATTCTGCCACTGGTAACCTAAAAGTCCATAATTAAAATAAATTACAGTGCCGTGTTCCTAAACTACACAATAATGCATAAAATAATCCCATTTTACAGCATACATATATACATGAACCATAGAACTACTAATAAAGTGCTACTCCACTGTCATTGGGGTGGGAAAAAAAAAAAAAAAAACAAAAACTGGAATTTTCATGGGGGGGGGGCAGGGCAGCCCTTCAGAAGGCGCACCCCTGGAGACCGTAGACCCCTGGAGTGATGGCTGATCTCTCTGGATGGCGGGGCCCGGATCTCACACCGCCATCATCGACCGCCACTCTTGTCCAGCTCCGCCACCAGAAGCCTTTTCCCTAACAAGCTGCAGCTCATTGGCATTCCTCGCCGAATCGTCAGACAGCTGGAAGTAAGCTTAGCCCAGCTTAGCCATTATGTACAGATGTTCCTGGTGTTTCGCTGCTGTCGTCTAGCCCATATTCGCCGTGGATGTTCCTTTCCTTGAACCTAGACCAAATCCATAACCCTAAGAGAGGCTTAGCCCAATATGGTGCTGCTCTGCTTCTCTGTGCCTGTCGGTCTGGCCCCGACCTCTTCTAAAAGCTGTTGTAGCGTGCGTCATAGCAGCTGCAGACCCCCCGTCCCATTGCGGCCATACTCCGGAGGCATCCGGGGCTAACACATTGGCACCACTCATCAGCGCAGGTGCTTCATCGTCACACTCAGTGGCTTCCTCCGCCATTTCCCGAGCTGTGAGACTGAGACCCCCTTGCGCCAAATCGGAACAAAACTGGTCCTGCTTGATTGCCGTGGTGCCTGTTAGCTCTTCGTACTGTTTGCTCCCATTGTCCGTCTTTGACTGCGGCTCATCTTGGGTACAAAAGCAGTCCAGTACCTCCTCTCTGTCATCCGAGGTGCTCCGCGCCGCATGCTGTGGTCATGCCTGGTTGCCGCTGCTGCTTTTCGGGGCTCTCAGCATGCTCGCACTCCCCCTCCCGCTGCTCCCACTCTGGTGGCTGCTGGGAAAATTTAGCCGAGTTTGTTCGCTGCTCTCCCTCCGTGCTGTGGTCATTCTTAGTGCTGTGCTCTTCGGCTGGCTTGTCATTCCCGATGGACACAATCTCCTTCTCTTGGGGCTCCAATTACATTGTGTTATCTAGCTTGTAGCTTCTAGTTTCTAGCTTCTGTGTTTGGCACCCACCTAGCTCTGTGGCAAATTTCTCTGTTGCTACTAGCTGAGCTGTTAGCTCCCTCGAGCTAGCTAACTTAGCGTCTTTTGTCGCCAACAGCCTTTTAACCCACAGCTTTGTGCTTCGTGTGTGTTTGGCAAAGTAGTCAGCAAGCAGCCTGACAGCATCTGCATAAGACTCAGTCTCCCCTAACGTGTGGAAAATTTTCTGACCTTCTACGCCAAGCTTGTGAACCAGAAACGCTCACCTCCACACTCCGTCGAGTTTACCCAGGCCCAATGCCACAATGTACTCCTCAAAGGCGGCCAACCAGTGGGGCCACAGAATTGCTGGCTCTCCTGAAAGCTCTAAAAACGGCCGTAGAGGTGCTCTGCACGCCTCCATGAGATAATCCTTAGTCGCCAATGTTAAGTATGGCAATAAGTGAGACGTGAGTCATCTTATGCCAAGCAACGGACTGCACTTTAATGGGAACAGACAGGCTATATATAGCAGCCGCAGCCCGCCTGACGTCATCCACCCAGATGGCTACGGCAAGCCCCAAGGGCCAAACCCACACATGACACCATGACTACTCTGAGACTATTTTGAGAGAAATTTGTCTTGATAATTTTTTGAACACATTGAAAATTCCTGACAGGTCAATGAGGCCCTGTGACTCATTTGAGTAATTTCAGAATTCCTGGAAACTTTTTGAGACATTTTCGAAACTCCCTTGTGAATGTCATTTGCAAAATTTCACCAACAGCCACTGCCCAGTGAGATATGGGCTTTAGCAGGATTATACCAAAAATACATACCAAATTTTCAGTGAAGTTTTGTGAAAAGGTAGAAGGATGCTTAGTATCACAGGACTGAGCACGGGTAGTACCGGGCTTAGACTCCCAATTTATTTGTGATTATTTTCTGTATTTTTCCAAGCCTCCTGGTGTTTTCCTGTGTTTTGATTGCTGATGATTTATCGTTTTGTCTGTTATTTATGTTTCAGTGTCGTTATTATGTTGTCTATTTATGTAATTTAAGATTGTTTTGCCTTTATCTTGTAACAGGGTCATTATTCATCAGCTTCCAGACATCCCCACCTTGTTTTTTGCTCACTGTCTGCTCTCTTGGTAATCTCAGCTGTGAGTGCTCTGTAATTAGGTCACCTGCCCACTCTTGTTCCTCGCACCTGCTGCTTATTGTGCCATCGCATTCTCCCACTATTTAAGCTCTGCCTGTTCATTCAGTCTTTGTGGCAATATTGGTTACTTCTCTGGACAATTCCTCTACATCATTATCCTCGTCCCCTCCAGAGCTAAGGCAGCTCTTGAGCGCACCTGTCTGTAAATTATTCTTGTTTTTGTTTTTTTGTTTTTTTTTGCATTTTTGTATTGTCTTCACTATTTTTGGACTTTGTTATTTTTGTTAATAAATGTCACAAATACAATTCAGTGCCTGAGTCATTTTCTCTGCCCCAAAGGGGAGTACAGACGTGGACAAAATTGTTGGTACCCCTCTGTTAATGAAAGAAAAACCCACAATGGTCACAGAAATAACTTGAATCTGACAAAAGTGGGAATAAATAAAAATTCTATGAAAATTAACCAATGAAAATCAGACAGTGCTTTTGAATTGTGGTTCAACAGAATTATTTTAAAAAACAAACCCATGAAACAGGCCTGGACAAAAATGATGGTACCCCTAGAAAAGATTGAAAATAATGTGACCATAGGGACCTGTTCAACCAAGATGTGTCCTCTAATTAACATCACAGGTGTCTACAAACTTATAATTAGTCAGTCGGCCTATTTAAAGGGTGACAAGTAGTCACTGTGCTGTCTGGTGACATGGTCTGTACCACACTAAAAATGGACCAGAGGAAGCAAAGGAGAGAGTTATCTCAGGAGATTAGAAAGAAAATTATAGACAAGCATGTTAAAGGTAAAGGCTATAAGACCATCTCCAAGCAGCTTGATGTTCCTGTGACTACAGTTGCACATATTATTCAGAAATTTAAGATCCATGGGACTGTAGCCAACCTCGCTGGACATGGCCGCAGGAGGAGACGGATAATACGAATGGTAACAAAAGAGCCCAGAACAACCTCTAAACACATTCATGGTGAACTCCAAGGTCAAGGTACATCAGTGTCAGATCGCACCATCCGTCGTTGTTTGAGCCAAAGTGGACTTCATGGGAGACGACCAAGGAGGACACCACTGTTGAAAACAAATCATTAAAAAGCCAGACTGGAATTTGCCAAACTGCATGTTGACAAGCCACAAAGCTTCTGGGAGAATGTCCTATGGACAGACAAGACAAAACTGGAACTTTTTGGCAAGGCACATCAGCGCTATGTTCACAGATGCAAAAATGAAGCATACCAAGAAAAGAACACTGTCCCTACTGTGAAACATGGAGGAGGTCCTGTTATGTTGTGGGGCTGCTTTGCTCCATCTGGCACAGGGTGTCTTGAATCTGTACAGGGTACAATGAAATCTCAAGACTATCAAGGTATTCTAGAGAGAAATGTGTTGCCCAGTGTCAGACAGCTTGGTCTCAGTCGCAGGTCATGGGTCTTGCAACAGGATAATGACCCAAAACACGCAGCTAAAAACACCCAAGAATGGCTAAAAGCAAAACATTGGACTATTCTAAAGTGGCCTTCTATGAGCCCTGATCTAAATCCTATTGAACATCTGTGGAAGGAGCTGAAATATGCCATCTGGAGAAGGCACCCTTCAAACCTGAGACAACTGGAGCAGTTTGCTCATGAGGAGTGGGTCAGAATACCTGATGAGAGGCGCAGAAGTCTCAGTGACATTTACAGAAATCGTTTGATTGCAGTGATTGCCTCAAAAGGTTGTGCAACAAAATATTAAGTTAAGGGTACCATCATTTTTGTCCAGGTCTGTTTCATGAGTTTGTTTTTTTAAAATAATTCTGTTGAACCACAATTCAAAGCATTGTCTGATTTTCAATGGTTAATTTTCATAGAATTTTTATTTATTACCACTTTTGTCAGATTCAAGTTATTTCTGTGACTATTGCGGGTTTTTCTTTCATTAACAGAGGGGTACCAACAATTTTGTCCACGTCTGTACATGACAGTACGGTGGACATGAGAGCTCAAATGAGCTGCAAGTTAAGAAAGTAACTACAAATAGACTAGACACCACCAAACTCAAAGTATTTTCATGAAAATGACAACACATACTATAGGTGCTGCAAGTACTCACAGCAACTGCAAATAGTGAAATGTGCTGTAAATGCAGAGAAGCACAACAACTAGAGAAATTTGTTGAAAATACTCACAGCAACTGCAAAATCCTAAATATGAGACTTAGGTACAAATTCTCTTCATGATATTAGCTTATGTAAACTTTTGACTTTGAAGAAAGTAAGAAAAAATACTCTTTAAAAATTAGAATTAAAATAATTTAATTCAAAAATAAGAATTAGAATTAAATAAAAAACTGAGCAAATACAAATAATATTGGTAATCCTAACTGACCTAAAACCGGGAAAGATTAGTCTGATTTAATGTTAGTGAGAAAAAGTTACATCTGTTTTGTGTTGTGTATTCCTAGAAAGCAGAAGTAATGTTTTTACTCCTAAACAATATTAAAGGAAATACTTACATGCATTCAAAAACAAAATGCAATCTAAAAAAGTAATTACAGAGGCAAAAGCTCCTCCAAGCAATGCTTAAAAATACATTGTGTTTTCCCAACTTCAGCAATTGTGGGCTACCATGTCAAAGATGGTGATGTCTGTGATTTTTACAGTGTTTCCCCCATTTTAAAATTGATTAAATCCAAGTAGAGAGACGGGGGACGGGGATGGGGGACAGCAATAGAGAGGTTGTTACCCATCTTGTCCTTTTTTCACTGCCATCTGTTTACCTTCAGTTGTTCTCAACTCAAGTTCAATTTTGCAATTAACGTCCTTTAGGCATTCAATGCACATTGCTATCTGATAAAATTTAGGGTTATTTTTAATGTTGGTCACTAAACTGTAACCCTCTGCTATGTAATTCTGTCACTACCATTAGTTGTTACAAAAAAAACAGTGCATCTGGAAAGTATTGACAACGCTTCACTTTTTCAACATTTTATGTTACAACCTTATTCCAAAATGGATTAAATTCATTTTCTTCATCAAAATTCTACACACAATAGCCCATAATGACAAAATGATTTTTTTTTTAATTTCTTCAATTTAAAAAAAAATAAAAACCTAAGAAATTACATGTACATAAATATTCAGTCTTTGCTCAATACTTTGTTGATGCACCTTTGGCAGCAATTACAGCCTCAATTCTTTTTGAATATGATGCCACAAGCTTGGCACACCTATCTTGTGGCAGTTTCACCCATTCCTCTTTGCAGAACCTCTCAAGCTCCATCAGGTTGGATGGGAAGCGTTGGAGCACAGCCAATTCCTCTTTGCAGAACCTCTCAAGCTCCATCAGGTTGGATGGGAAGCGTTGGAGCACAGCCATTTTCAGATCTTTCCAGAGATGTTCAATTAGATTCAAGTCTGGGCTCTGGCTGGACCACTCAAGGGCATTCATAGAGTTGTCCTGAAGCCACTCCTTTGATTTCTTGGGTGTGTGCTTCGGATCGTTGTCCTGCTGAAAAATGAACCATCACCTCAGTCTGAGGTCAAGAGCGCTTTGGAGCAGGTTTTCATCCAGGATCTCTCTGTACAGTACTGCATTCATCACCACCTCTATCCTGACTAGTCTCCCAGTTCATGCCACTGAAAACCATCCCCACAGAATGCTGCTGCTACCATCATTGGCGTGGTTATGAATGGTGCCTGGTCTCCTACAAACATGATTCCTGGCATTCACACCAAAGAGTTCAATTGTTGTCTCATCAGACCAGAGAATTTTGTTTCTCATGGTCTGAGAGTCCTTCAGGTGCCTTTTGACAAACTCCAGGTGGGCTGCTATGTGCCTTTTACTAAGGAGTGGCTTCCATCTGACCACTCTACCATACAGGCCTGATTGGTGGATTGCTGCAGAGATGGTTGTCCTTCTGGAAGGTTGTCTTCTCTTCACAGAGGATCACTGGAGCTCTGACAGAGTGACCATCGGGTTCTTGGTCACCTCCCTGACAAAGGCCCTTGTCCCCCGATCGCTCAGTTTAGATGACCGGACAGCTCTAGGAAGAATCCTGGTGGTTCTGAACTTCTTCCATTTATGGTTGATGGAGGCTACTGTGCTCATTTGGACCTTCAAAGCAGCAGAAATTTTTCTGCACCCTTCCCCAGATTTGTGCCTTGAGACAATCCTGTCTTGGAGGTCTACAGACAATTCCTTTGACTACATGCTTGGTTTGTGCTCTGACATACACTGTCAACTGTGGGACCTTATATAGACAGTTGTGTGCCTTTCCTAATCATGTCCAATCAACTGAATTTACCACAGGTGGACTCCAATGAAGCTGTAGAAACATCTCAAGGATGATCAATGGAAACAGGATACACCTGAGCTCAGTTTTGAGCTTCATGGCAAAGGCTATGAATACTTATGTATATGTGATTTCTTTGTTGTTGATTTTTAATAAATTTACAAAAATCTCAAAAAACCTTTTTTCATGTTGTCATTATGATGTATTGTGTGTAGAATCTTGAGGGAAAATGAACTTAATCCCTTTTTGGACATGGCTGTAACATAACAAAATATGGAAAAAGTGAAGTGCTTTGAATACTTTCCGGATGCACTGTTCATACAGGTTAAAATACCTGCTGGTCTATATGGGGCATTTCAACAGAGATTTTCAAAATACAACATAACACAGCACATCAAGTAAACCTGAGGGGGTTAGTTGTGTGTGTGCGTGCGTGCGTGCGTGCGCGCGTCAAGGCTGAGGGTAATTAAAACATACTTGCAAGTTCTTTAAAAACCAGGTGACCAGTCACAGGTAGACTCAAAGGGGAACTTTATGTTTTCAAAAGAATTTATTATAAAATATGCACAATTGCCCACAAAATAAAAAGCTAAATTAAAAACCTAAGGATTAAAATTTAGTTAAAATAACCTAAAATTAGAATAAAATACGAACTAAAAACTAAGCTAAAAAGCTAAAAGTGGGCTAAAAAAAAAAAAAAAAGATAAAAGTCCTTAAAAGCTGAGGAGGAGGATCCACTCTTCACGGTGTACTCTCGGCATACTCCATCCGCCACCACAACACTGGACATCCACAGGTAACCTGTACGGGGGAACACACTAACCAGCTGTATGCTCATACTTATCATCATCATTGTCATCATCATCATGGTCATCATCATGGGGTGCTGCTACCTTGCAACCAGAACACTTAAGCCCCTTTTCCACTAGTACCTGTCTGGCCCTGTTCTGTTCAGTTCGGCACGCTTTGTAAGCTTTTCCATTAGGAACTGTAACGGTATCGGCCCCAATTTTTTGGACCTGCTCCCGAGTGGTTTGAAGCGTACCACACTGACCTGAAACTGTGATGTCAGAAGACTGCAGGCCACTGATTGGTCCGGGAATAACATCATGAGAGTGACGTTTTAAGGCTGAATTATAGAATTTCGAGCCACCATTGGCAAAGATTCGTCTGTGAGCCAGCAAGCAAGCGTCAGTATACACACCAACGACAGAATGGCTTCACAGAAATCAGAGCCACAGAAATCAACACTGTGGTCCAGCAGATTTTTCTGTGCCTTTTGGCTGGTGAGAGAATCCAGATGGAACCCTAAATGAATTTACGGCCAGGGGAGCACCCAACTTCAGCAGTTGAAAGCCGTGATATTAGGATATAGACAACGGTGAGTGATGTGATATTATGCATCTTTTAAGTTATTTATCCCAGCAATGGAAAGTTCACTTTGAACAAACAACAACATTGTCTTCTATGTGCAGACAATGAGCTAGCAAGTTAGCCATCAATGCTAACTCCGTGTTCCGTGCTCTCCTTGTATTTTGTGCTTGTGTCGACAACATCTGATGAAATAAGCTAGTTGTAATCCTGGCTAAAAAGGTGTTGTTGTTTTTTTTTACATGTTGTACTTTCATGCTGTATATGTACTTAATTTGTGTGTATTTTCATTCTAGGGTCCGACCGGCATCTGCTTTGCAATGTTTAGCAGTACACAGAATGTGTTATGACTGGTAACTTGCACATTCCGTTAATTTTTTTTTTAGTAGTGGTGGACAAAGTACTCAAATCCTTTGGTTTTTTTTAAGTTAAAGTATAGGTAAAGTGCCAAAATTAAAGTAGCACAATTTCCACTTAATTTGAAAGAGAATGAACTGAGATTTATTTGATTGTGTAAATATTAATTACAGAATAATTGAAAATGAATGGCACATCCAATATTAGCCACTGTAAAAAAACAAAAAAAAACAAAAAACAAAAACAAAACTTGTTTATTTATTTATATATTTATTTATTTATTTATTTTTTGTCAGATCACTTGTGTGATCCTTTGTGAGTTATATTTTTAATAGTATATCTTGCACTTTGGGGAATGGGAGTTGTTCAGTCACCATTATAATTTAGTTTATATGTGTAGTTTATAGTCTATTGTCAATAAACTCATGCAGTACTATAACAAGACACATTACAAATATCTGAGACCAATTGTAGTGCATCCTTTTATATTTTAGCAATACAAGCATAAAACACCGCCCACACTTGAAGGTCGGGTGACACAGCGGTGACAGAGCGGTGGCTAAACTGTTATTGATAAAAATTACATATTTTGTCTGAGCGACTCCATACTCAGGGATGCACACCCTCAATTAAAGTACTAGATTCCATTCATCTGAAGGTATTAACTCATTCCAATTGCTGAGGCCACAGTAAAAACAAATGATTTTAAAAGTAACCCAGCCCTTGTAAAATTTACTTTACTACAGCTACATGAAAGTTGTGGTTAAATACAACAACAAACTACTTTTTTTTGTCACATTCCACCACTGGCTTTTAGTTAAAAGTGTATTTCCCAAATATGTTTTAAACTTGCTTTGATTAACCACCACCCATTTCTCTCTTTTCGTCTAGGCAAGAAAAAAAACGGTCCACCCCAAACCAGACCTTGCATCACTATTTGCAGAGATGCAGGCTGAAAATCTGGTGAACCAGGGCCAGTGTGAGTGGCACATCCAGTTGCTTCTCAGTGAGGCAGCGTGGCCGGCGTGTGTGACTCATTCTGTTTTTTTTTTTTGTTTTTTTTTTTTGTTTTGTTTTTTTATAGTTTGAATTTTCCATCCATCCATCCATCCATCCATCCATCCATCTTCTTCCCCTTAATCCTTTTCGGGTTGTGGTGGTGGTGGGGGGGGGGGGGGGGCTGGAGCCTATTTTTGCACATTGTAAATAATCTGGAATTTTCTGCTGATTGTAATAAACAATTTAGCGACTTATGTGTTTGCATCATAATTTTATATTTTGTCTGTTAAGACACTGGTGGGAAAAGAGACAGCAGTACAAACCATTTATCAGTGACTTTGAAAATAATGGCTCATTTTAAAGAAAAAGTAACCAAAACAATTATTTTTTTTATTTTTATTTTTTTTTTCTTACTGAAGACTGTATTGCTGGATGTGCCAGTGCAGAAGACACTGCACACTTTAGTGATAGTACCAGTATATAGAGGAATTCTGGGCCATATTAGCATCTGTATTTTCTAATAATGGGTTAGGGCAGGGGTGTCCAATCATGTGCCATTGAGGGCCAAGACCCTGCAGGTTTTACCTGCAACCAGTGTCTTCAACAGCAGATTCCACTGATTTACTTCCACTGAGTGTTGATCAGTGAAAACACCTGCTGAAGAGAGAACCTGATTTTTAACTTGCTTCTGTAATTTTTTTAGCCGAGTCTGAGTATATGAATAAGGGAAGAGGTAAAGGTAAATTGTATGATTCCATTTCAGTCCAATGAGGAGGATCATTTGATGAAAAATAATGTCATAGACCTCAGTTGTGCTGACCAGTAATACAACATAAAGTTTGGACATTTCAGACCTAAACGATCAAATGGTAAATATAGTAAGGACAAACGTAATCTAGCCTTCCTATTGTTCCATATAAATTCCACTAACTTTTTTTTAATTATTGAAAATAGAGCTGAAGGTGGTGGTAGAGGGATGTTTTGGAATAAGTAAAGTATTTTTGGTAAGATATTACTTTTAAGTATATTAATTCTCCCGATCATCGACATTTGTAGTGAAATCCATCTCTGAAGTAACTCATTAATATTGTATCTGTCACTAAGGCTTCATAGTTGGCATTGGCGACTGATTCTAGCTTAGGCAAAATTTGAATTCCTAAATATTTAAACTGATCTACAACATTGAATTGGTTTACCTCAGGAGCTTTGTGATTTCTCTGGGTCTCATTTAACATTAATATTGAAGATTTTGTTTTGTTTATTTTATATCCTGATATATCCCCAAAATTCTTTATTAAATTTAACAAGATCGGAATTGATTTTTTAAGATTCAACAGAAATAAAATTATGTCATCGGCATACAGGGAGATTTTATGTTCTGTTGGTCCTACTTTAATTCAATATATTTGTGGATGTAAACGTACTGCCATCTCTAAAGGTTCAATTGCCATAGTAAACAATAAAGGTGAAAGTGGACAGCCTTGTCAACATCCTCTATTGATTTTTGTTGATTTTGAGATATTGCTGTTTGTTAGGATTTCTTCCGTAGCATTATTGTATATTATCTGGACCCAATTTATGAAATTATTTCCAAGTCCAAACCTTTGTAGGATTTCAAAAAGATAGGGCCATTTGACTATCAAAGGCCTTTTCGGCATCCATTGATAGGAGAGCTGTATCTGGTGCTTCTTTATTGGAATAAATAATATTAAATAGTCTTCTTACATTATGGAAGCCTTGTCTTCCTATTATAAAGCCATTCTGATCTTGGTTAATAATATTTGGTAAGGTTTCTTGTAGGCATTTTGCTAAAATTTTACAGATTATCTTAAGGTCAGCATTTAATAGGCTTATTGGTCTCATGTTTTCACATTTATTAGGGGGTTTACCTGGTTTTGGCAACAGTATAATTAAGGTATTATTCATGTATGGTGGTAAATTACCATTTTGAAATGTTTCTAAAACCATTTCCAAAAGTGGTTTTATTAATTTATTATTATTTTTTTTTATAGAGGTCAACTGGAAGACCATCTGGTCCTGCTCTTTTTCCTGATTTCATATTATCAATGGCTTGCCCAACTTCTTCTTGACTAATTTTAGACTCCAGTATCTCCCTGTTTTCATTTGGAATACATGGTATAGATAATCCACCCAAAAACCCATTTAGTTTTATAAGTCAGTTTCATTTTTTGTATCATATAGTTTTTCATAATAATCTCTAAAGACACTATTAATTTCTAAAGGATCTATAGCTACCTGTCCATTACTTATAATACTGGTAATTGTTGTTTTAGATTCTAATTGTTTAATCTGCCATGCCAATAATTTTCCTGATTTTTCACCTTGTTCATAAAAAGTTTGTTTCAAACTTAGAAGACTCGAGGCAGCTCTACTTGCTGATTTTTTGTCATATTCAGCTCTCAGAATCAGTAATTCGTTCTCTAACTGTGGGTTACTTTCTGCATACACCTTTTCTTGAAGAATTTTTTATTTTACGTTCCAATTGGACTCCCTCCTCTCGAGTCTTCTTAGATTTTGAACCTGTATAACTAATAATATGCCCCCTAATAAAAGCTTTGAAAGCCTCCCACTTTATACATGCCGTTGTTTGTGTAGTATTGATATCAAAGAACTCATCTATCTGTTTTTCTATGTATTTAACAAATTCCTCATCCTGAAGCCATTTATGTTGAAAATGCCACCTAACTGGGTCCTTTGTAAATTTCTTACCTACATATATTAGACAGCAAGGTGCATGATCAGAGATCACAATGTTATCATAGAAACAGTTTTGAATCTTGGACCTTAATTCTGTAGATACCAAAAAGTAGTCAATACGTGAGAATGTCATATGTATTGGAGTAACAAGAATAGGCTTTGACTTGTGGTTTCATTTCTAAGATAAGATAAGATAAGATAAGCCTTTATTAGTCCCACAATGGGGAAATTCCAGGATTGCAACAGCACAGGGATAGCAACACTCAGAGCAACAATCCAGAAGACAAGAAAAACAAGAGCAGTGAATATACATATGTACATATAAATATATAAATATATAAACACACAGTGCGGAGCATTGTAGCTAGATGGAATAAATATATATACACACAGTGCGGCACATTGTAGCTAGATGAAATAAACAGCATAACCATCTGCTTAGTTATCCTACATAGTATGAATATGTACTCATACATATTGTCACCCTCTGTAGCGACTGATATTGTCCTAGCTGTATACTGGAGGGGACCATTGTGCAAGTTTATTGCGTCTTTTGCATTCAATACTATTAGGTCGTCACGTTTTTTGCTATCTCTGCGAGCAGCCCTGCTTAGGTTATACAGTCTGACAGCCGTAGGTAGGAAGGACCTGCGAAACCTCTCGGTTGCGCACCTAGGATGATATAGTCTGCTGCTAAATGAGCTCCTCAGTGCGTTCAGTATGTCCTGCATAGAGTGGGACTCGGACTCCAGCAGAGATGACAGTTTAGCCACCATCCTTCTCTCTCCTATCTCCTCCACTGGGTCAAGGCGTTTCCCCAGGACAGAGCTAGCTTTCTTGATTAGTTTGTTCAGTCTCTTCCTATCGGCTGCTGTAATGCCACTGCCCCAGTAGACCACTCAAAAAGTGATGGCTGATGCCACCACCATGTCGTAGAATGTCTTCAGCAGCGCCCCTTGTACAACAAAAGTCCTGAGTCTCCTCAGTAGGAACAGCCTGCGCTGTCCCTTCTTGTAGAGTGCGTCGGTATTGTGTGACCAGTCTAGTTTATTGTTCAGATGAACACCCAGGTACTTGTAGGATGTCAACATCTCAATGTCTGTTCCCTGTATGTTTACTGGTGCTGTGAGGGGTTGTCCTTGCCTGTGGCAGTCCACCACCAGCTCCTTAGTTTTCCTCGCGTTGATCTGGAGGCAGTTCCGATGTCACCAGTCCACGAAGTCCTGGATAAGTCCTCTGTACTCAGCTTCATCTCCGTTGGAGATGAGGCCGACGATCGCAGAGTCATCAGAGAACTTCTGTAGATTGCAGTGTGTTGTGTTGTGTGAGAAGTCCGCAGTATAAAGGGTGAACAGGAAGGGAGCCAAAACCGTTCCCTGGGGGGCCCCCATGCTACCGATGATCATGTCAGACACACAGTCCCGGGTTCTCACAAAGTGTGGCCGGTTAGTGAGGTAGTCCAGGATCCATGATGACAGGTGCTGGTCCACCCCTGTGCACAGCAGCTTGTCCTTCAGGATCATCGGTTGGATGGTGTTGAAAGCACTGGACAAGTCAAAGAACATGATCCTCACCGCATTCCCGGACTTCTCCAGGTGGGACAGAGAACGGTGAAGAAGGAAGATCACTGCATCCTCCACCCCAATGCCATGCTGGTAGGCGAACTAGAGTGGATCCATCGCTGGTCCCACCAGGGGGCGGAGGTGAGCAAGGAGCAGTCTATCCATATATCTAGCAATCTCAGTTCTTTCATAAAATGATTAAGGGTCATCCTACATCCATTGTGCGTACAGTCCAGTCCTGTTGATCTATCTATACTGGGATTCAATGTACAATTAAAATCCCCTGCTATTATATGTTGTCATGCAAGTGATGATAAAGTCAGGAATAAATTAACAAAGAAGTTATGTTCATCAATATTGGGGCCGTATAAGTTCACCAGGTTTATATTTTCTAATAGCAAAGATCCTTGGATGATTAAATATCTTCCAAATTTGTCTCCAATTACATTTTTCACTTGAAATGGGACTGTTTTGTGTATGAGAGTCATAACTCCCCTGGCTCGGGATGGAAATGATGAGGTGAACACGTTACCTTGCCATCTTCTCCTAATTCTTCTTACATCCTCCTCTATTAGATAAGATAAGATAAGCCTTTATTAGTCCCACAATGGGGAAATTCCATGATTGCAACAGCACAGGGATAGCAACACTCAGAGCAACAATCAGAAGGCAAGAAAAAAAACAAAAAAAAGCAAGAGCAGCTAATATACATATGTACATATTACTATATATATATATATATATTTTTATATATATACTCACCGGCCACTTTATTAGGTACACCTGTCCAACTGCTCGTTAACACTTAATTTCTAATCAGCCAATCACATGGCGGCAACTCAGTGCATTTAGGCATGTAGACATGGTCAAGACAATCTCCTGCAGTTCAAACCGAGCATCAGTATGGGGAAGAAAGGTGATTTGAGTGACTTTGAACGTGGCATGGTTGTCGGTGCCAGAAGGGCTGGTCTGAGTATTTCAGAAACTGCTGATCTACTGGGATTTTCACGCACAACCATCTCTAGGGTTTACAGAGAATGGTCCAAAAAAGAAAAAATATCCAGTGAGCGGCAGTTCTGTGGGCGGAAATGCCTTGTTGATGCCAGAGGTCAGAGGAGAATGGCCAGACTGGTTCGAGCTGATAGAAAGGCAACAGTGACTCAAATAACCACCCGTTACAACCAAGGTAGGCAGAAGAGCATCTCTGAACGCACAGTACGTCGAACTTTGAGGCAGATGGGCTACAGCAGCAGAAGACCACGCCGGGTGCCACTCCTTTCAGCTAAGAACAGGAAACTGAGGCTACAATTTGCACAAGCTCATCGAAATTGGACAATAGAAGATTGGAAAAACGTTGCCTGGTCTGATGAGTCTCGATTTCTGCTGCGACATTCGGATGGTAGGGTCAGAATTTGGCGTCAACAACATGAAAGCATGGATCCATCCTGCCTTGTATCAATGGTTCAGGCTGGTGGTGGTGGTGTAATGGTGTGGGGAATATTTTCTTGGCACTCTTTGGGCCCCTTGGTACCAATTGAGCATCGTTGCAACGCTACAGCCTACCTGAGTATTGTTGCTGACCATGTCCATCCCTTTATGACCACAATGTACCCAACTTCTGATGGCTACTTTCAGCAGGATAATGCACCATGTCATAAAGCTGGAATCATCTCAGACTGGTTTCTTGAACATGACAATGAGTTCACTGTACTCAAATGGCCTCCACAGTCACCAGATCTCAATCCAATAGAGCATCTTTGGGATGTGGTGGAACGGGAGATTCGCATCATGGATGTGCAGGCGACAAATCTGCGCCAACTGTGTGATGCCATCATGTCAATATGGACCAAACTCTCTGAGGAATGCTTCCAGCACCTCGTTGAATCTATGCCACGAAGAATTGAGGCAGTTCTGAAGGCAAAAGGGGGTCCAACCCGTTACTAGCATGGTGTACCTAATAAAGTGGCCGGTGAGTGCAGAGCATTGTAGCTGGATGGAATAAATATGTGATATAGATGAGTTTCTTGTAAAAATACAATTTTCGAATATATGTCTTTTATTTTATTCATGACTTGTTTAAATTTTTTAAGATTTTTAGACCTCTGCAGTTCCATGAAATTAAATTAAGAGTAACGCTTTGATCTATGATCAGTAAGGAGTTTGAGATTACCTTGCAATATGAACATACTTATACAGAGAAGCAAAAACATGAATGATAGAACATTCATCCTACAAACTAAACAAAAACAAATTCCCTTTCCCCACATTCCTGGTAAATCCCCCAAAATATTTCATCTCCCGTTGTAACTAGTGACTGTTCCACACCTGTGAGGATCAGTCAAACCACTCTCCCTTTCTCCTCTCAATCACCCTGACACTACTACTATTCTTATGACATTAACTCTCTTCTGTAGCTTTTTCAACATAACTTCAAAGTTTTATAGCAACGTTGTACATCATAACTTTTTTTTTTAATAGTCTGTATTTTGTAGGCATGTTTATGATTCAGATCAATCAGATGCCTGTACATATGCTTAAATGTTCTACCTTTGTCATGTTCATGCTTAGCTCCCACCAATCTCCTTTTGGGTTTGCTTGATGAGCTCCTGCGCCTCTTGAGGGGTCTTGAAGGTGTGGGTTCTCCCCTTATATGTGATCAGCAGTCTTGCCGGATGAATTACTCCGTGATGAATCCCTAGGTTGCGCAGCTCTTTGCGGGCCGGGTCGAACTGTTTCCTCAATTGTTGTATTCCTGCAGCCAAGTCCGGGTAGAACCACACTTGTTGGTCCTGGTACTTAATTTCCCCTTTAGCTCACGCCGCATTGGTGACTGTCATCTTGTCTTTGTAGTTGAGGAACTTCATAATTAGTGTCCTCGGTGGTGTATTGTTATCTCTCAGTGGGTCGATTCGGTGAGCTCGCTCTAAAATGACCGATGACTGCAGATCTGCGTTATTCAGTGTCAAGTGGCCCTCACTCTTGTGAGGTTTGACCAGCAGTTTCCCCCACTTGAATGGGATGCTTGGTTCGGAAGATAGAACTGGAAATCACTCAGTGACCAAGACTCAGCTTTTCCTTTTCTTTCCTGTTTTTTTTGTAAAGTCATCAAGGCCAAGCACAGCCAAGCACAGGCCAAGTACAGGCACAGGCACAGGCACACAGGCCAAGCACAGGCACAGGTGAAAAACCTTTAAATACAACACAAACAAAGAGTCAAGGAAAATATAACCCAAGAACCCATAATAAATCAACATAACCCAAAATTAAACACTCAGTTTTTAAATTACTAAAACCCAGTCTTGAAACAGATAGAAAATACTCACATCTAAAGCACCCCAAATACTAAACACATCTTAAAACACTGTTCAATAATGATTTTTAACCTTACAACTTTAACAGCTTTTAACATTTAAACTCTTAAAATACACCCCATTTTAGCTATACTTTTAAACCCACATAATTTTATAAATATATGACATTTTAACTTACATTTCAAACACACAATTGTCACGCCGCGCCGCTCATCAGTGGCGCCACCTGCTCGCACACCTGCTCGTCATCAGCGGCGGGGGATTTAAGCCGCCTCGCCCTGAGCTTCGGCCTGAAGCCGTCAGACTTCTTCATGCATCGCTGTGAGTTCCTTCACCCTCAGCGGATTACACTGGTAAGAAGATCTTACCTCCTTTTCCTCCCAAGTCTGCTCCCCTGTGCACAGGTGGATTCCCCGGCGATGGACAACGCTTCTCCATCGCCTGTTCCTCACTGCTGAACCGGGCGCTCCAGGTGGCTGTCTACCGGACCTCGTCCCTTGTTGTGCCAGTCATCTATCCCCTCCAAGTAAGCTCCTCTCTCGCTCTTATACCTCCTGTGTTTGGTGTGTGCCCGTCACCCTTCTCCTTGTGCTTTTTCCATAGGGTTGTCCGGCTGTACGGCCTCCTGCCTCTGTGCCCGAAGCAGACGCCGCCATTAACACATTTACATCCCGCAGACACACATTCATACACTCCTGTTGTTAATAAACTATTTGAACTACTCTGAGCCTGTGTGTGTGCGTCTCCTGAGCCGTGCGTTATGTCAGTACAGCTTCAGCAGAGCGGCTCGGCAGACGGCGGGCTCGCACACCGGTTTTCCACTCTCGAGGCTCGAGTGGATCAGATAGCCTATCAGTAACAGGTGATTTTTAATCAGTTGATAAATATAACTAACCGGTTGGGCCGCTTGGATCCCCAACAGCCGTTCCCCCCGGCTCGTCAGGGTGGCGCGGCTCCTGCTGCTCCAGTGGCCGTCCAGCAGGCTCCGGGTGCACCGGTTCGGCTCACGCCCATTCCAACCCCCGCCCGCTTTAGCGGTAAGCTCGGCGGAGCGCGGGGGTTTATTATGCAGTGTGAGTCCGTTTTCCACCGTGTGCCCGGGGACTTTCCCTCAGATCATAGCCGAATTGGTTATATCGGGAATCTCCTGGAGGGGCGAGCATTAACATGGACCTACGCCGTAATGGCGAGGCACAGTTATGCCACCCTCACATATGACCAGTTCGTGAGACGCTTCCTGGAGGTCTTTGACCATTCTCTTACCGAGACGGTCCAGGTCGATCGGCTTCTCGCCCTCCAGCAGGGAAGCCGGTTGGCAGCGGACTACGCGGTCGACTTCCGGGTAGCGGCGGAGGAATTAGGCTGGGAGGAACGCTCCCTCTGTGGCCTTTTCCTCCGCAGTCTCAATGATGATCTGAGGGATGAACTGGCTGGGCGGGATATCCCTGAGAGGCTAGCGGAGCTAACATCCCTAGCAATCAGTTTGGACAACAGGCTGCGCGAGCGCTCCTCGGGACGGAAGTCGTCTTCTTCTCGCCCTCGTGGAGCCTCGCCGCGCCTGTTCCAAGCTCGCCCCCTGGCGGCGCTGCCACCATCGTGCCCCGAGGAGTCGGAGCCGATGGTGACGGGCTGGACAAAGCTTTCCCCTGCGGAGAGACAACGCCGCCGTGAGTTGGATCTCTGCATGTATTGTGGAGATGACCAACACACGGTGAAGCTTTGTCCACGGAAAGCCAGTCGGCGGGGTCCGCGAGTCACTGTAGGGGGCCTCGCGGACGTCAACCGGTTAAGTTCTCTCACTCAATTGAAGCTGCCCATCCGTTTCTGCCACAACCCCACTGGGCATCTCACCCACGCACTGGTGGATTCGGGTGCGGAAGGCAGCTTTATTTCACAAAGCCTGGCAACCCGATTGGGCATCCGCTGTCAGGCACTCAGGAATCCTATCTCCCTGGTCAACCTCTCTCGTGCTTCCCTTGGGAGAGTAACGCACCAGACCATCCCCGTCCCAGTTATTATCTCTGGAAACCACCGGGAGGAGATAACCTTTTACGTCCTGCCCAACTCTGTGTCGCCCATCATCCTGGGGTATCCCTGGCTGCGCCTCCACAACCCTGTTCTGGATTGGAAGTCCGCCGGGGTGTTGGCATGGAGTACGTTCTGCATGGGCACCTGTTTACAGTCCGCTGCCTGCTCTCCGTCCGCTTCTCCCCCTCCTACAGACGCAGCGCCCCCGGACCTGTCCCTGGTGCCACTGGAATTTCACGACCTGGGTATGGTATTCAGCAAATCTAAGGCGATGTCTCTCCCTCCTCATCGGCCCTATGACTGCGCAATCAATCTCCGCCAGGGGGCACCCTTACCTTCTGGACGGCTCTACAGTCTATCGGCGCTGGAGAAGGAGACAATGAACTCATACCTTAAGGAGTCGCTGAGTGCTGGGATAATCCGCCCATCGTCATCCCCTGTGGGGGCAGGATTCTTCTTCGTTGGTAAGAAGGACGGATCCCTCCGTCCTTGCATTGACTATCGTGCCCTTAATGACATAACGGAGAAGGATCGTTACACCCTGCCCCTCATGGACACCGCTTTCCACTCCCTCCAGGGGGCGACTTGGTTCACCAAGCTGGATCTACGCAGCGCATACCACCTCGTCCGGATCCGGGAGGGAGATGAGTGGAAAACAGCCTTCCGTACCCCGAACGGCCACTTCGAATACCTGGTGATGCCGTTCGGGTTGACCAACGCTCCAGCCGTCTTTCAGCGCCTCATCAACAACGTCCTCCGGGATTTCATCGGCCTTTTTGTGTTCGTCTACCTGGATTACATACTCATCTTCTCCAAGTCCAGGGACGAGCACCAGGTCCACGTGAGGTGGGTCCTCCAAAGACTGCTGGAGAACCGGTTATACGTGAAGGCTGAGAAGTGTGAATTTTACGCCAAGACAACATCCTTCCTTGGGTTCATCATCTCACATGACCAGGTGCTTCCGGACCCAGAGAAGGTGAAGGCGGTGGTGGAATGGCCTACACCTGCATCGAGGAAGCAGATGCAACAGTTCGTTGGGTTCGCGAACTTCTACCGCCGCTTCGTCCCAAATTTTGGCACCATCGTCGGCCCACTGACCCGCCTCACGTCCCCTAAGGTCCCGTTCCGGTGGACCGAAGAGGCCGCAGCTGCTTTTCAGGCGCTGAAGGCGGAGTTCTCCTCCTCCTGGGTCCTTAGCCAAGTCAACCCCGCGCTGCAGTGCATCGTGGAAGTGGACGCTTCGGACACAGGAGTGGGGGCGGTGTTATCCCAGCGGTCACCAGACGATGGTATCAAACGGCCCTGCGCCTTCTTCTCCCGGCGCTTGTCCCCGGCGGAGAGGAATTACGACGTGGGTGACAGAGAGCTCCTCGCCATCAAACTCGTGCTACAGGAGTGGCGTCACTGGCTAGAGGGGGCGGACCTGCCGTTCGTGGTCCTGATGGACCACAAGAACTTAGAATATCTTAGATCTGCCAGGCGCCTGAACGCCCGCCAGGCGCACTGGTCCTTGTTCTTCGCCAGGTTCCAATTTACCATCACCTTCAGGCCTGGCTCCAAGAACGGCCTGCCCGACGCCCTCTCTAGGCAATTCGCCCCTGAGGAGTCGGAGGACACGGTTCACACCATCCTACCCAGGTCGTGCGTCGTGGGAGCTGTCACCTGGGACATCGAGAGCAAAATCCGGAAGGCGCAGGAAGTGGAACCTGACCCTGGCGGCGGACCGGAGGGGAGGCTGTTCGTGCCATCCACGGTTCGAGGGGAGGTCATCCACTGGTTGCACACCTCCAAGCTCACCTGTCACCCTGGCTCCTCCCGGATGATTGACCTCCTCCGGCGGTCCTTCTGGTGGCCGGGCCTGCGGAGGGACGCTGACCGCTACGCCCGGGCCTGTCCAGTTTGTGCCACCAATAAATCGGGTAATGCCCCTCCAGCGGGTTTGCTCCAGCCTCTGCCCGTCCCTGGCAGGCCCTGGTCGCATATCGCCCTGGATTTCGTCACCGGACTCCCAGTCTCGAACACCTACGACACCATCCTGACCATCGTGGACCGCTTCTCCAAGGCGGTACACTTCGTTCCTCTACGAGGTCTCCCAACTGCCCTGGAGACGGCAGACCTCCTCATCCAACATGTGGTCAGGCTGCATGGGATTCCGGTGGACGTGGTCTCGGACCGAGGGCCCCAATTTTCATCAGAGGTTTGGAGGTCGTTCTGCAACGCCTTAGGAGCCAAGGTGAGCCTCTCCTCCGGCCATCACCCCCAATCCAACGGGCAGTGTGAGCGGACCAACCAGGAGCTGGAGGCTGCGCTCCGCTGTGTAACAGCGTCCAAACCTACGTCCTGGAGTTCCCACATCGCCTGGGTTGAATACGCCCATAACACCGCTCGCTCTTCTGCTACTGGGATGTCCCCCTTTAAGGCGTCCCTGGGTTACGACCCCCCGCTGTTCCCGGCGCAGGAGAGTGAGGTAACTGTCCCCTCAGTACGGGCGCATCTCAGGCAGTTCCACTCCATCTGGGCGTCAGCGCGCAATGCGCTTTTACGCACGGCGGAGCGCAACAGAGCCGTGGCGGACCGGCACAGAAGACCTGCCCCGGCGTACAGAGTTGGTCAGCAAGTCTACGTGTTAACCCAGGACGTGACCTTAAAGGGCGAGAGGAGGAAGCTGGCACAGCGCTTTATGGGTCCATACCCCATCACCAGGATCGTCAACCCGGTGGCTGTGCGTGTAGCTATTCCCCCCTCCCTCCGCATCCATCCCACCTTCCACGTGTCCAAGGTGAAGCTGGCAGTCTCCGATCCCCTTTGCCCTCCTCCTGCTGCACAACCCGCGCCCCGGATGATTGATGGCCATCCGGCCTGGCCCGTCTCCTCAATCCTGGACTCCCGGCGCCGGGGTCGTGGGTTGCAGTACTTGGTGGACTGGGAGGGCTATGGGCCTGAACATCGACAGTAGGTACCCTCGTCGTTTGTGTTGGACCCATCGCTCATCGCTGATTTCCACCGAGCGCAACCAGAGAAGCCATTGCCAGGAGGCGCTGCTAGAGGGGGGAGTACTGTCACGCCACGCCGCTCATCAGCGGCGCCATCTGCTCGCACACCTGCTCATCATCAGCGGCGGGGGATTTAAGCCGCCTCGCCCTGAGCTTCGGCCTGAAGCCGTCAGACTTCTTCATGCATCGCTGTGAGTTCCTTCACCCTCAGGGGATTACACTGGTAAGAAGATCTTACCTCCTTTTCCTCCCAAGTCTGCTCCCCTGTGCACAGATGGATTCCCCGGCGGCGGACAACGCTTCTCCATCGCCTGTTCCTCGCTGCTGCACCGGGCGCTCCAGGTGGCTGTCTACCGGACCTCGTCCCTTGTTGTGCCAGTCATCTATCCCCTCCAAGTAAGCTCCTCTCTCGCTCTTATACCTCCTGTGTTGGTGTGTGCCCGTCACCCTTCTCCTTGTGCTTTTTCCATAGGGTTGTCCGGCTGTACGGCCTCCTGCCTCTGTGCCCGAAGCAGACGCCGCCATCAACACATTTACATCCCGCAGACACACATTCATACACTCCTGTTGTTAATAAACTATTTGAACTACTCTGAGCCTGTGTGTGTGCGTCTCCTGAGCCGTGCGTTATGTCAACAATTTTTTAACACATCACATTTAACCTAAACTTAATCAAATTGCTTTTCAAATGCAGCTGCAAAGACATATCACAAATAGATGCTCACCGGCTCCTTCTTCCTTGCTTGAAACAAGCTTTAGTCCTGCAGTCTTTTCCAAAGTCCAAAGTCTCCAACCATTTCTCTCACACACTGCTTATTCTCCACTGCCCTGTGAGTAACTGCCTCCAAACTCTCTTAATCACCAGATCATTCCCACCTGGTGCAATCAACCAACTGCTCTCAGGCTGGGAAGCACACCCAGATCTAAAGCACTCAGGCAGAGAGGGTGTGGCCTGCAGTTCATCTCAACACCTCCCACTCGATCTTCCCACGGAAACCGCTGGAAAGATCGCACACAGTAAACTAGTGGTCAGAGATTTCCTCCTGGGCCTCCTGCCTGATCCTCCACTGGCAGCAGGACCACCAAACGTCGGACGTCCCGGTGAAGAATTATGGACTGAAGGTCCCTCCGAATGCTGGAGGCAGGATGCTTGGATGCTGATGTTGCAGGCCTCACCTCAGGAACACAAGAGCTTGCCACAACTCTAACATTCACATCTCGTACAATGCCTCTGGGGTCTGGGTTGACACTGATGACTCTCCCAAGCTTAAAATGACCCCTCAATGCATTCTGGTCACACAGCCAAACAATATCTCCAACTGCAACGTTCCTCTGTGTGGTGTGCCATTTACTCCTCACGAAGAGATTAGGACTGGCAAGTTGGCTCCAGGACCTCCAAAATTTGTTTACCTGGTGCTGCATTTCCTGAATCTCTTATAGGGATAGCTTGCGAAGTTGAATGTTTTCCAGTCACCACTTGATGATGCTCGTCCCAACAGAAGTGTATTGGGTGTAATGTACTGCACGGTGTCTTCATGGCTCTGCACCCTGGCATCAATGGGACGCTCATTAGAAAGTTTAGCGGCTAGCCGAAGTGTTGTCTGAAGTTTGCTGTAACTGAGCCTTGAGTCTCTTCCCAGACTCTGGAATGCCTTCTTCACAATACAAACAGCTGCTTCAGCAGAGCCATTTCGATGAGGTGAATCAGCTGGCTGGATTTTCCAATGCCAGACGGTTCCATTTTGAGCTGAAGTCTCCTCCACAGCAGACCTGTCAAGGCCATCCAAAAACTGATACAACTCTTTCAGAACAGGCTTGGCACCGACAAAATTGGTCCCTGGATCAAACCAAATCTTCTTAGGTTGCCCTCGAATTGCTGTAAACCTCTGATAAGCCATCAGAAAGCTTTCAGTCGACATGGTATTGGCCAGCTCTGTGTGGATTGCTCTACTGGCCATACAACAGAATACGACTCCCCAAACCTTCATTGTGACTCTCTTCCTCACATCATCTTTGACCAGATAAGGTCCAAACAGGTCAACTGCTGTGAACTCAAATGGGGATGCTGGCCCAGTTCTCTCTTGAGGCAGATCACCCATCACTTGCTGGCATCTTCTAGCTCTGGCTTTCTTGCAAATCACACAGTTTTCAATGACTTTTTGAGCAATTCTTCGTCCATTGATGACCCATGCTCTCTTTCTCACCTTCAATAGAGTTGCAGCCACTCCCTCATGACCCTTGCTGTGAGCTTCACGAACCAACAAAGTTGCGACCCAGGCACTGTAAGGTATGAGGGGGACACCAACTTTGTCTTCATTAAAAGCCTGAACTCTCCCACCACAAACCAGTAGCCCAGTTTCTTCCTCTTTGAAGACTACCAGCTGGTCTATTGTGGTAGTTGGAAAAGTCACACCCTCTTGTGCAGCAAGGAAAAGGTCTCTTAAAGCATCTTGGTGCTCCGTTGCAGTAATGACCCCGGCTGATGAAACCGCCTCCCACTTTGGGGTTCCCAGGATCTTATTTTTAGCTGCAAAGCATTTTGCTGCCCTCCAGACCTGAGCGACTGTCTTAACCAGGTGAGTCAAATTGCTGAACCGTCCTTCATCCATTAGGTTTCGGACAGCAACACCAGCAAGTGGCCTCCAACGCTCCGGATCTGGTGGCTCTTTCTTCACCTGAGCTCTTGTGAGTGCGGCAACAAATGATTTCTTCTGCATTTTTCCAACACTCTCTCTGGCAGCGGCTGATACATCCTTTGCAGACTTAATTGGCCACTCATCAGCTGGTAGACTCAGGAACTCTGGTCCTTGCTGCCATGGTGAATTTTCATCCAAATCTTTTGGATCAGCCCTACGCATGATGATATCAGCAATGTTCAGTGGTCCAGGGATCCACCACCAATCCTGAAGTTGCGTGCTGCTTTGGATTTCTCCAGTCCTGTTGGCAAAAAAGGTCTGAAAGCCATAGCTCTCACATTGAATTGCACCAAGGACTGTTTGGCTGTCAACAAAGTGATACCATTGCCTGACTTGAATTCGGCTATGTCGCTCAAAATACTTCTTCAACCGGGCAGCAAATACTGCTCCACAAAACTCTGCCTTGACTACTTCCCCCTTGTGGTCTAAGTGAGTTAGTTTAGCTTTAGACTCCACCAGCCTCACCGTACAACCTTGGTCACAGGCCCACCGCAGATACAGGACGGCACCATAAACATGCTCGCTGCCATCAGAGAAGGTAATTGTGTTAGGTTCAGCCGGTGCGCCCACTGGCGTCAGAGCTCTGTGAAACTTGACCTTACTCAGCTGGGCATATTCTTCAGAGAGGCTGATGACATCTTCGCTGAGCTTTCCTGATAGCGCAAGGTCCCAAGTATCTTTGATGGTGCTGCACTTGGGTTTGGCCTCCTGAAATGGTCGCCGAACCAAAATGGTCCCTTTCTGCTTTACAGACGTTGTCAGACCAATTGGGTCATACAGTCCAGAAACTTGGCTGAGTAACTCTCGTCGTGTCAGTGGGTCTGGCGTCTGGGCTCTCACCTGCTCCAATTGAAGGTCCTGGCCGAGTCTCATTTTCCTCTTCCTCTTTGAGAAATTTATCCCAACCATGACATAAAGCTTATCATCTTCCAGGGAGTAGCCAAGGCCAAGACCTTTATTGTCCTCCTCTTTGAGCTGATTTGGCAGGATCACAGTCTTTGGAATAGCCACCTGTTCCTGTTTTCCAGCAGACTCCCTCCTACTTTGGCCAGACAAGACCCACGGCTTCAACTCGAACCCTCCTGCTTTCAGGATCTGCTCTACATTTTCTGTAATGACTTTGAGCTGGTCTAAGTTGTCATGAGAGGTTAACAAGTCATCGACATAGCTGTCCTCCTGCAGCACTCGACGCTCTTCCTCAAGATGGCTGAACTGAGGGAGATTAGCCGTCTCTCTCATGGCGAGTTGAGCAATACAACCTGCTGGCTTATCTCCAATGTTAACTCTCGTGACTGCATATTGACCAAGCTCCTCCTCTTCAGAGCCACGCCACAGGAACCTATGCAAATGCACCTCTTGGTCTTCCACCCACACTGAATTGTACATTTTCTTTATGTCTCCCAATGCAGCAAAAGCTCCCCTCCGGAATTTGAGAAGCACAGCACGGATGGAATTAAGGACGTCTGGGCCTTTTAGCAAGAGATCATTGAGACTCACCCCTCTGCACTTTTGACTACTGTTCCAGACCAGTCTCACCAGAGTTGTAACAGAGTGTGGGTTAGGTGCGATGAGGTGGCTGATGTACCATACTGGACTAGTCCATGCATAAAGGACATCTTTAGGCAACTTCATTGCCGCCCGGCGCTCGACCATCTTGTGAATTTGTGCAGCATAGGCAGCCTTCCACTCTGGCTCCCTAGCCAGCTGCCTCTCAATCCTGAAGAATGTAACCTCAACTGCACTCCTGTTGCTTGGTAATGAGGCTGGATCTGCTACCCAGGGGTACTTGGCGTGCCAGTGAGGCCTCTCACTGTGATCATCAGCAGCTACATATGTGAGGCACTCTTTACCACCTCCAGCTCCCTTTCTTCAGCGAGGGTCATTTCCTTGCCACCTGGCTGGCAGTTCCCACAGCGACAGCCCCCACACCTCGGGATGCAACCAGTGCCAGTACTATCCGATTTCCACCACTCAAGGAAGTTGGAAGTAGTAGCTGCACAACTAGACTGATGATATTGGACGGCAATTGAGGCTTGCTGGCTTTGTGGAGGATAAATGGGGACTGCGCAGGCATGTTCTTCATACTTTACAACAGCAGTTCTCATAGACCTTGCGAAGTGCGTTCTTGATGTGTAGGCTGATACAGTGACCTCTTCAAACAGCTCAGGATGAGTGCCCGCAACTGTCTTTCCCATTGGTCCATCCCACAGCACGAGGTCCCCCACTGTGTGAATCTTCTGCGGAGCCAGCTGAACCTCCTTGTGACTTACAAGGAGCTGGATCTCTTTTGGTCTTACCAGGTCACTGAGCGGGACATCTGGGAAGAACTCTTGCAGTTTTTTGGCTGACACATGTCTGTGGATATCTGCAATGCTGTCTAAGCCATAGCAAATCAGCTGGTGGGACTTGAGAGTACCTCTTGAGGTGTTAATATGAATTTTCAGGAGGTATCGCTTTGTTTTAACATGGATTTTCATGCCTCCTACACCATGGACCACAAGCGTGATGTCTTCACTTCTAAGATTAAGCCGACCTGCTGTCTCATGGGTGATATAATTGGTGTCAGAAGCTAGGTCGATTAGGGTCCCAATTTTCTGCCCAGCATTAGCTGTTACCTCCAGTAGCATCATGATGACAGGCCACTCCGCTAGGCTGCTCTCTGCCAGAAGACTTGAGTGACTCTTTGCAACATGGGAGGTGCTCGCTGCTGTGTTGCAGAATGCATCCCGGCATTGTTGGGCTAATTCAGGTGGGAGCTTTCCGAAGAATTCTTCCTGGGCCTCGGTGTAATTCCTCTTATTGCCACCTCCCACTGTACTGCCTTTGCTCCTCCTCTGGGCCGTGCTGCCTCTGGATGCTCCAGCATTGGGACACAGAAAGTAGTGATGGTCTGTGGCTCTCTTGCCCTCACACTCAGGATTTTTGCACAGCAATGAAGTCTTGCAGTGATTGTCGTCATCATGGACCTCCAGACATTTCCAGCAGGCTCCCAGCTTTTGCACTGCTTCCTTCTTTTTTTTTTTTTTTTTTTTTGTTACTTATTTGTACCCGTAGGTAGACTTGGTTTGCAGTCTGGTGACAAGCCACCGGCTGCTGGTCGCTGCGTGTGCGAGCGCCCTAAACCTACATGTTTTTGGTGTGCGGGAGGAAACCGGAGAAATCCCGGAGTAAACCCGCGCAACACGGGGAGAACATGCAAACTCCACACAGCTCACTGTTGGTTGGGGGCTGGGATCGAACCCACGATCTCATGATCCCCGCGGTCCCCCGGCCGAGGGTAAAACTGTGCTGCCACAGTGCTAAACCACTGCGCCATTGTGCAGCCCAGCCCTTCTTCTCTGTGAACTTGAGCACACAGAACTTTTTGCAGAAGTACAGCTTTTTCTTATGCTTGATGTCCCCACAGACAACGCATCCTGAGAGATGGCTACTTGACTGGTTTGAGGCTCTGGTTCTGGCTGGTTCTGGCTTGCTTTTGCTCAGATCGGGTCTTTTTCCTTGGCGGCTCTTCATCCCTCAATTGATCCAGCTGTTCATAGATGCTCTCTTGACTCTTGAGGAAGGCCAGAAGACTGTCAAAGCGCTTCTCTGGTTCGGCACTGATCCTCTCAGCTGCATAGAGAAGCCACTCTTTTTTCAACGCATCAGGAAGCTTGCTTTCAACTGACTTTGTCACCAGAGGGTTTTTTAAAGCACCAGTGTCACCAAGGTCACTTTGGTCTTCAAGGGCTTTCTCAACAGCTTGGATGAGCTCAACAATTTTCCTGGGGTGGTGACTTTTGACAGCTGGAAGTCTCTGGAGCTCCTCAACTATTTCAATAGCGATTGCAGTTTGGCTTCCAAACCGGTTCTCCAGGACACAAAAGATGTCGTCTGCTGTACTGTAGGTCATCAGCTGAAGATCTCTCATTATTTTCTCATCCAACCTGTCAAGAAGCTGGAACTTTTTGACTTCCTTTGACCCAGTGGGTTCTCCCTGCCTCTGAAGGGCCTCCCAGTCTCTTTTCCAGCAATGAAAGTCTCGCCTGATGCCAGTAAACTTGGGAAGGGAGGTTGGCTTCAGTCTAATGGCTGATGTTGGGTAGCAGATAGAAGCTGCACTGACAACTCTTTCGGCGTCTTCTTTAGCTTTTTCTTGAATAAACTCTGCTTTTCTTGACACCAACTGAAGAATGGACCGCACAAGCGCTCGTACACACAGCTGGAAGTCTTTCTGCTCAACAGGAGGGGCCCAACTCTTCCATTGTGTGTATAGCTCTTTTGCCCTCTTAACCATACTTTCCATGTAATCAAACATGAAGTCAAAGGCCTCCTTATTTCCGCCGGGTTCAAAGGAAATGACACTCTTTACCTTCTCCTCTGCAGCTTTTACCGCCATCATCAGTTCCTCCTCTCCAAAGTTGGCCCGAAGTGTCTTTTGGATGAAGTCCTTCAGCTCATTCAGTTTCATCTCACACTCACTTGCAGTTTTCCCAATATCGGCCTTTTGCTGCACACTCAACCCAGAAACTTCTTCAGGATCTGTATCCAGCTCCGCCTCTGCAAGGTACTGGGCCTCCACATCATCATTGGCTTCCATGACTTTGTTGGCCTCATCTATGAGCTTTTTGAAACTGTCTCTGAGTTTCTCCTTGGACGTTATGGCGTGCATTCGGACAATGTTGTTGGCCAGCTGGGAAAATTGCCGCTTCGCAGCTGTCCTGTTGGCTTTAAGCTGCTCCAGTGACTTTGAGTCAGCCATCTTCTTTTCCGACAGGATTGAGTAAGGTGCTGTTCAGTGTGTTACCAGGCCTCTGGACTTCCAGGCCTGGCCGGTTGCTGTTCAGGGTTCTCTGTTCCAGTCTATACAGCGGTTTTTCACTGTCAAGTGGCCCTCACTCTTGTGAGGTTTGACCAGCAGTTTCCCCCCACTTGAATGGGATGCTTGCTTCGGAAGATAGAACTGGAAATCACTCAGTGACCAAGACTCAGCTTTTCCTTTTCTTTCCTTTTATTTTTGTAAAGTCATCAAGGCCAAGCACAGCCAAGCACAGGCCAAGCACAGGCCAAGCACAGGCCAAGCACAGGCCAAGTACAGGCACAGGCACAGGCACACAGGCCAAGCACAGGCACAGGTGAAAAACCTTTAAATACAACACAAACAAAGAGTCAAGGAAAATATAACCCAAGAACCCATAATAAATCAACATAACCCAAAATTAAATACTCAGTTTTTAAATTACTAAAACCCAATCTTGAAACAGATAGAAAATACTCACATCTAAAGCACCCCAAACACTAAACACATCTTAAAACACTGTTCAATAATGATTTTTAACCTTACAACTTTAACAGCTTTTAACATTTAAACTCTTAAAATACACTCCATTTTAACTATACTTTTAAACCCACATAATTTTATAAATATATGGCATTTTAACTTACATTTCAAACACACAATTTTTTAACATCACATTTAACCTAAACTTAATCAAATTGCTTTTCAAATACAGCTGCAAAGACATATCACAAATAGATGCTCACCGGCTCCTTCTTCCTTGCTTGAAACAAGCTTTAGTCCTGCAGTCTTTTCCAAAGTCCAAAGTCTCCAACCATTTCTCTCACACACTGCTTACTCTCCACCGCCCTGTGAGTAACTGCCTCCAAACTCTCTTAATCACCAGATCATTCCCACCTGGTGCAATCAACCAACTGCTCTCAGGCTGGGAAGCACATCCAGATCTAAAGCACTCAGGCAGAGAGGGTGTGGCCTGCAGCTCAGCTCAACATTCAGTGCTTCTGGAATCCACTTTTCCAAAAAGGAACACGGGTCCTGTCCCTCCGTTCCCTCTGGGAGGCCCCCCAGCACCAGACTTTTGCATTTTAATTCGAGTGTTTGCAGTTTAGTTTGCAGGCTGATAACATCATCTTCAGCACTTGATATTCGGAGCTCCGCCTGCAACACTCGCTCCATGCAGTCATTTACAGTGGGGCAAAAAAGTATTTAGTCAGCCACCAATTGTGCAAGTTCTCCCACTTAAAAGATGAATCAGAATCAGAATCAGAATCAGAAAAAGATTTATTGCCAAGTACATTAACAGATCACTGATAACATACGAGAGAATTTGACTTGACACAGTAAATGAACCTGCATTTCCATGCCGCGGCGCATCTGAAACGCGCCTGTCAGCAGGAGGGTACAGGTAGCATAAGAAATAATACAATAGGAAGGAGCAAAAAAATCATTGATTCAGAATACTGGTTGCATGATCAATCAATATTATGATTACAAGGAAAAAAAAAAGCCCTCAATGCACATCAGCGGACCAAGATTACACAGGACACAAAGAGAGCAGTGTGTGGATCTTTATTTATCAGTTCGTGGATCAATATGAGTGCACTGTTGAAGCAAGTGTTGTATCAGAAGAACAACAAGGACACTTTGGCAGGAGATGTTTTGTCTGGCTACTCGCAATCGTCCTTGCGATTATCTGAGCAGCTGCTGTCCAAGGCCTTGTGCTCAGTGTTTTGAAAAAACAGACTGCAGACAGCCAGGAGGAATTTTTATAGGGAAATTGAGCCAAATAGAACTGATCACAGAGAAGGAGCTTTATTTTCTTCTGTAGATTCAGTACTTAATCCTTCATTGCGGGGCGTTGAGTCCATCGTGGATAGACCTAAGCGTGACCATGATGTAATCCACCTTCCGAGACAGTTCTCCATTTGTCGCTATCAGGGTCTTCTCCAATTTTTCAATTTGATGGATGCACCTCGCCTGGCCAGCATTTTGATAGGTTGTATCCATCTTCAGCAATTTGCGGTACACCAGGACAATCCCAGTTCCAATCAGAACGATCCCGATCACCATTATTACGAAGACATACAAATCTTCAATATCTTCGATAGAGAGATTAGTTAGGCACAAGATCCTCCAATTACTTGTGTCCCGTAAATAGCCCGCTGGAGCCGTCCCTGCGGGGCAGACAGCTTCCCCCGGAGCACTTTTCCTTGTTGAAAAAATAGTGTCAATTGTGTTCAAAGCCCAGCTTATTAATTCCATAATTTCTTTCGACGGTCAGCAGTTAGACGCAGACAGACAACAGCAAGCTGGGATCCAGCAGTTGGGGGGAAGGAAAAAAAGTCAGAGCAAGAGAGAAGGAAAAAGGCGTCTGCTTTCTTTGGAGGCGGAAGTGAGAAAAGATGAGAGAGGTCTCCAATTTTCATCATAGGTATACTTCAACTATGAGAGACAAAATGAGAAAAAAAAAATCAGGAAAATCACTTTGAAGGATTTTTAATGAATTGATTGGTAAATTCCTCGGTAAAATAAGTATTTGGTCACCTACAAACAAGAAAGATTTCTGGCTCTCACAGTCCTGTAACTTCTTCTTTTAGAGGCTCCTCTGTCCTCCACTCGTTACCTGTATTAATGGCACCTGTTTGAACTCGTTATCAGTATAAAAGACACCTGTCCACAACCTCAAACAGTCAGACTCCAAACTCCACTATGGCCAAGACCAAAGAGCTGTCAAAGGACACCAGAAACAAAATTGTAGACCTGCACCAGGCTGGGAAGACTGAATCTGCAATAGGTAAGCAGCTTGGTGTGAAGAAATCAACTGTGGGAGCAATTATTAGAAAATGGCAGACATACAAGACCACTGATAATCTCCCTCGATCTGGGGCTCCACGCAAGAGCTCAACCTGTGGGGTCAAAATGATCACAAGAACGGTGAGCAAAAATCCCAGAACCACACGGGGGCACCTAGTGAATGACCTGCAGAGAGCTGGGACCAAAGTAACAAAGGCTACCATCAGTAACACACTACGCCGGCAGGGACTCAAAGACGTGTCCCCCTGCTTAAGCCAGTACATGTCCAGGCCCGTCTGAAGTTTGCTAGAGAGCATTTGGATGATCCAGAAGAGGACTGGAAGAATGTCATATGGTCAGATGAAACCAAAATAGAACTTTTAGGTAAAAACTCAACTTGTCGTGTTTGGAGGAGAAAGAACACCATACCTACTGTGAAGCATGGGGGTGGAAACATCATGCTTTGGGGCTGTTTTTCTGCAAAGGGACCAGGATGACTGATCCGTGTAAAGGAAAGAATGAATGGGGCCATGTATCGTGAGATTTTGAGTGAAAACTTCCTTCCATCAGCAAGGGCATTGAAGATGAAACGTGGCTGGGTCTTTCAAGCATGGCAATGATCCCAAACACACCGCCCGGGCAACGAAGGAGTGGCTTCGTAAGAAGCATTTCAAGGTCCTGGAGTGGCCTAGCCAGTCTCCAGATCTCAACCCCATAGAAAATCTTTGGAGGGAGTTGAAAGTCCATGTTGCCCAGCGACAGCCCCAAAACATCATTGCTCTAGAGGAGATCTGCATGGAGGAATGGGCCAAAATACCAGCAACAGTGTGTGAAAACCTTGTGAAGACTTATATAAAACGTTTGACCTCTGTCATTGCCAACAAAGGGTATATAACAAAGTACTGCGATGAACTTTTGTTATTGACCAAATACTTATTTTACCGAGGAATTTACCAATTAATTCATTAAAAATCCTTAGTGATTTTCTGGATTTTTTTTTTCTCATTTTGTCTCTCATAGTTGAGGTATACCTGTGATGAAAATTGGAGACCTCTCTCATCTTTTAAGTGGGAGAACTTGCACAATTGGTGGCTGACTAAATGCTTTTTTGCCCCACTGTATTTCCTTTCTCATACCTTCTATTGCTGCTATAATCCCATCGAATTTAGACGAAAACTCTGTTCTCATGGAGTTAATGGCAGTGAGCACTACGTTTGTCCCCTCTTCAACTGTTCCCGCTCCGTCGCTGTCTCCCTCCTCTGCCATTGCCTCTAGAGTTTTCTCTGCTTCGCCTCGAGCGTGAAAGTCTGACAGCTTGGGTTGTTTTGTCGAGTTACCTTTACCTCCACCTAATTTTCCAACCTTTGTCTTTACCATATCCGCACCAAAACATTCCCTGGTGAAAAAAAAAAATATATTGAAGTGTATTATTACTATATTCTTTTTTTCAAAAATACAAGTTAAATATATTAGAATATACTTGTACTTTCTAGGAATCGCTTTCAAGTATAACGTAAATATATTTATGTAACTGTACTTAAAACATACTTTGTAATAAGTACTTTTTTAATACACTATACTGAAATATATTTTTCCAAAAATATATTTCAAATAAAATATATATATCTAATTGGAAATATACTTCTACTCAAATATTTCATTATACATTTAAAGCATATTTTATGCATACTTTGAGTATATATTTTTATATAATACAATAAATATATTAAAGTAATATTTAGCTAAAATTGTATTTTGTTGCATACTTTCAATACATTTAATACATTACACTATTCTTTGACTTATTTCAAAGTACATAAGTGAGTATTTACCGTTTTAATTGCATGTATGAACATAAATGAAAATGTATTAATCAGTACATATTTTTGGTACGCTTAAAACACTAAGCATTTTTCAAAAATATACAAATAATTACAATATATAATTGAAACAGATTAATATTTTATTTTTAAGATACTTCAATCTCGTTCAATATTGTTTGGAAGGGGGACAACAAAGAACTTGTTAAGACAACTTAACATTGTAGAGTGAATAAAACTAATTCTTTCCTTGTCTTAGGTGATTTGTCATGTGAAACGATCTCCTTATACATTTTAGTACATAGCAGTACAAAAACGTGGTTTATAGATATACTTAAAATCTGTATTAAGTAAGTTTTCTTTTGCAGACGCGGTGATTGAGGAGTTTCCCGGAACCACAGTGTCTGAGGTGCGAGCTGCACTACGCAGGAAGTGCAACTGTTCTGCCCTCAGTAGTGTGTGTTTTATAAAGTTAAAATTGTTCACAAGTTCATATTAAAATATCATAGTTCATTTGTAGTAATTCATGTCATCTAAATAATAATTGTGTTAAAAGTAATTTCTGTATAGTTATTAGTAATTTGCTTGTATTTTATATTGAAAGCGCAGCCAGTTGCCGCTAGGATTTGTGGGTAGAAGAAACGGACTTCGGTAGAGAGAAAAAAAAGGCAGAGAGAATATAACCTGCCCGCGAATGTCTGAAACGTTCCTCCTGTGTGTTAAACCCCTTTTTTACACCTCCGAAAGCAATGGCTGTAAGTTAATGCATGTTATGTTGGTTTTATAAGTTGTTAAATGTGAACTTGGTATCGTTTTTTTAGAGTATATTGTTTCAGGAATTAGTCTTATCCCAGGGCCCCGCTAGCTTGTTTAATGTATTATGTCTATTTGTTTCCAGGAATTAGTCCTACCCCAGGGGCCCGCTAGCTTAATTATATGTATTTATTTTCTGTTTTTATTTCTTTTCAGTTTCACTCGGGCTTTTCATTGAGCTTCGAGCCACAGTTGTAAAATACTGTAAGCTGTCTAAGAAGACTGAAAATAAAGGAGCAGGACGCTCAGTTTTCTGGCTCGTGAAAAACGAGTTTGGCTTGCTGTTAATCTGCGTTAACATACTTAGTGTATATAACACGTAGTGATAACAGTACAGCAACAATGAGCATTTTTCACATAAGAGGCCATAAATGTTTCGTGTAAGGTCTGATTGTTTCTTTTTCTACCCATTTGTAGAATGATGTCATCACGTCGTCACGTCACGTACGTGGCACACACACACAGCCAGGACTACTGATATGTACACCTGCTTTCTTCCTGCATTGCTGAATAAAACATTTTGTGAAATAACGCCTTCGGTGCCGTTCTACATGGTGTCAGAAGTAAAGCAGCGGAAACTAATTTTCCTGCCGAACTCTACATAGACCCAGTAAGTCAACTAATTATTTAGTTAGACGTTAGAAGCGTATTCTGTGGTACACGTGTGCCTCCCCCAGCTAACGCTAGCATGGCTGATGGATTCCGCCGTCCGGACCCACTTGTGTTCAACGACAAAATTGCAGAAAACTGGCGAGTGTTCGAACAAGAATACGACATTTTCATCGCGGCTGCCCACAACGACAAGCCCGACCGAACCAAAGCCTACATACTCCTCAATTTGGCAGGTAGCGAGGCTATTGAAAGGGAACGCACGTTCACCTATGCACCAGCTCAACGGAATAACGAGGGGGAGGAGATCCGTCCGGCAGAGTCACGGGAGGATCCAGAATGCCTAAAAAGAAAGTTCAGATACCTCTGCAGTCCACAGACAAACATCACAATGGAGAGACATGCATTCAACACAAGGAACCAAAAACCCGGTGAGACCATAGAGGCTTATGTAAGCGCACTCCGAAATAAGGCTAAAACGTATGACTTTGGAGCATTGCATGACGACTTAATTCGTGACCGGCTGGTTGTTGGTATCAGCTCCGATAGCGTGAGGAAGATACTACTGAGAGAGAGCGATTTAACACTACTAAAAGCCATCAAAATATGCCAAATCAATGAACAAACAGAACAACATACTAAAACTCTAGCAACAACACCACGTAGTTCAACAAATGTGGATGCAATACGCCAAGACCGCAGAATGCAAAAAACAGTTCACCACAAGCAGTACAAAGAACATTACAGTCCCAAATCAGACAACATAAGCTGTACCAACTGTGGACATGAACATCCAGCGAAGAAGGAACTCTGTCTAGCATATGGGAAGCAATGCAATTACTGCAAAAAGCCCAACCATTTCAAAAACTACTGCAGATCGGCAGCAAGAAACAAGCAGTACAAACCTGTCAACCAAATAGCCCAAGCAGACTCCGACAGTGACGGCGAGGACTCTGAATCATTCGACATCAACGGGCTGTCACCAGCTGCAAATAAGATAAACACACTGTCTACTGATGATGTGAAAGAAGAACTACACTGCAATGTAAAACTCAATGGCAAGACACTCAAACTGAAAGTAGACACTGGCGCAAAGTGTAACGTAATCTCCCTGGATGCATTCAGGTATGTGAGAAACGCAGAAAAAATAAACAAAGACAACAAGGCCAGGCTCATCGCTTATGGAGGCACGGTGATAAACACTGAGGGGACTGTGTTGTTCAAGTGCCAGACCAGTGACCAAAGATCCTACAACCTGCGTTTCCATGTAGTAAACGGCAAAGTGCAACCACTGCTAGGGCTCCCGGACTGCATGAAGATGGACCTGATGACTCTGAAAGACCAGGTTTTCCAGGTGAACGTGACCGAACCGAGCTCCTCTCAAAAGTGGTTTAATAACTATGCTGAGCTTTTCAATGGCGAACTAGGTTCACTCCCAGTAACCTATCACATGAAACTGGACCAGAATGTGACACCCGTCATCCGGCCCCCTCGCCGCATTCCAGTTGCCATGATGGACAAAGTGAAAGCAGAACTGGAAAACATGGTGCAGCAAGGAGTCATCACACCCATTTCAGAACCCACTGAATGGGTATCCTCAATGGTAGCGACACACAAAAAGGACACTGACAAGATCCGTGTGTGCATCGACCCAAGAGACCTAAATGAAGCAATTATGCGCCCCCATCATCCCATGCGCACAGTCGAGGAAGTTGCTGCACAAATGGCAGGCGCAACCGTGTTTTCTGTGCTTGATGCCAAGAGCTCCTTTTGGCAGGTCAAACTGGACCAAACGTCATCATTCCTCACCACTTTCGCCACTCCATTTGGGCGATATCGATACCTGAGAATGCCATATGGTATCAATGCAGCGTCTGAGGTCTTCCAGAGATCCATGGAGCAAATATTTGCCGGCCTCCCTTGCGCAATAATTGTTGATGACATCATAATCGGTGGAAGAAATCTTAAAGAACACGACGAGAACCTTCAAAAAGTGCTCAACAGGGCAAGGAACGTGAAATTGAGGCTGAACCCCCAAAAATGCAGATTCCAGCTAAAGGAAGTCAGCTACGTGGGCCATGTCTTCACTGAACAAGGGTTGAAACCCGATCCAGCAAAGATCCAAGCGATCACTGACATCCCGGCCCCCCAGGACAAAGCTGCTCTACAACGCTTCCTGGGTACGATAAATTACCTGGGCAAGTTCATTCCAAACCACAGCAACATTGCAGCACCTCTCCACCAGCTCCTGCATAAAGACACAGCATGGACTTGGACTGAACAACAACAAAATGCATTTGACACTCTGAAACAGTGTGTGACGTCACCTCCAGTACTCCGGTACTATGACGTACAAACACCAGTCACTCTGACATGTGACGCCTCGCAGTATGGCCTTGGTGGTGCATGTCTCCAGAATGGCAGTCCTGTCGCATATGCCTCTCGCACTCTTACTGAAACAGAAAGAAAATATGCACAAATTGAAAAAGAGCTGCTTGCTGTCGTTTTCACCTGTTTCAAATTCTATGACTACATATACGGAAAACCAGTGATCGTGGAGACAGACCATCAGCCCCTGGTCTCCATCCTGAAGAAACCTCTCCACACAGCACCTGCGCGTTTACAACGCATGATGCTGAAGCTGCACAAGTTCAACCTCACGCTAGTTTACAAGAAAGGAAAGAAATTGCACTTGGCAGACATGCTGTCCCGTGCACCGAGCAACGCCATAGCCTCACATGCCACTGAACGTGAGGACTTCGAGGTAATGACGGTGCAGCACATCTCATCCAGTCGTCAGGAAGAACTCCGCACACATACAGCGAAAGACACCGCACTCCAGGCCCTGAGCAACATCATCAAGCATGGATGGCCAGATAGGTTGAGCAAAGTACCCGACACAGTGAAAGAATTCTTCCCGTTCCGTGATGAGCTCTGTGTGGAAGATGGAATAATCATGAAAGGTACAAGAGCAACAATTCCACAAACGCTGCACAAAGAATATCTCCTGCTGCTCCATAAAGGACACCCCGGTGCTGAAGCCACCAAGCGGCGAGCACGCAACATAGTCTATTGGACCACAATGACGAGAGACATTGACAATTATGTACAGTCATGCAGCACTTGCAATGCCCTTAAACCACATCAGCAAAAGGAGCCAATGCAACCACACACAGTCCCAGAGCTCCCGTGGTCAATAGTGGCAACAGATCTGTTCGAATGGAACAGCCAGCACTACCTGGTCCTGGTAGACTCCTATTCAGGATGGTATGAACTGGATCCAGTCAAGAAAATCACATCACAATGTGTAATTAACAAGCTGAAACGTCACTTCTCAGTCCACGGAGTCCCCCACAAGCTGCTGTCAGACTGTGGAACACAATTCACTAGTCAGATGTTCCAAGACTTTGCGAAAAGCTGGGATTTCACTCATGTCACCAGCAGCCCTGAGTATCATCAAGCAAACGGGCTGGCAGAGAGAGCCGTATGGAGTGCAAAACGACTGTTGGAAACATCCAAAAGAGACGGTACTGACCTGTTCCTCAATCTTCTGAGCATCAGAAATGTCCCACGAGACGGCACGCTGGGCTCACCTGCACAAAGACTGATGTCCAGAGAGACACGCACAAATATTCCCATCAGCAGGCACCTGCTTAAGCCAATGTCCAAGAATCCAGAGTCGATCCACACCCACCTGTCAAAGAAGAGGCAAGCACAAAAAGGATTCTACAATCGTGGCAGCCGGCCACTTCCCCCGCTCCAAAGCTCCCAAGTAGTACGCCTGCAAACAGAGAAAGGACATGACAAAATTGGCATCATCAAAAGAATCGCAGCAGAGCCACGGTCTTACGTGGTGGAATCAGGAGGAAAAGAATACCGCCGGAACCGGCGACACCTGCTGCCAGTCACAGAACCACCACCAACAGAACCAGAACCAGATCCAGCCTCACCGGCAGACTCACCAACACAGAAGACCAGCAGTGAGACTGTGCCCAGTCTACCCGCATCTCCTCCCAGGCATGATGCCGTGCACACTTCCCCCAGGCAGGCCGCTGTGCCCGCATCTCCTCCCAGGCATGATGCCGTGCACACTTCCCCCAGGCAGGCCGCTGTGCACGCTCCTCCCAGGCTTCCTGCTGCGCACACTGACCACACGCCTGGCCTCCTCGGAGAGCCATCGCTCCCACAAGTCACCGAGACCCCCCTGGCCCGTTCCAGGTTTGGTAGACTCCTGAAGCCTAATCCCAAGTACAATACAGACTGATTGTGACATTTACTGAAGCTGATGTTTTGTAGTTTCGTGTTGAAATATAGACATATTTACAAGCCAGGCATAAGTTCATTTTCAAATTAGATCAGTTATGTTGTGTCACGGGAATTTATTTTATTTGCAAGCCAGGCATTAGTTTATTTTCAAGATAGGTATGTTATGTGGTGCCATTGAAAGTTATTTTACTAGTTGTTTATTCGTCACAGTATACTCACTCTCACAGGAATGTGACATGTTTTCTCATACCAATCCAAGAGTCAATAGTGCTCTCTTTGTACCAAAGTTCTATACTAAAGAAGGGGGATGTAGAATGATGTCATCACGTCGTCACGTCACGTACGTGGCACACACACACAGCCAGGACTACTGATATGTACACCTGCTTTCTTCCTGCATTGCTGAATAAAACATTTTGTGAAATAACGCCTTCGGTGCCGTTCTACACCATTGTTAAGGGCTGTTTGCCAAAAAGGGTAAAAAAAAAGTTTTGTTATTTGTACATTTGTTTTCATGCTACCAGGTACCAAGCAACACCAAATAAGTTTTGACAAAAAGTGGTGATGAATGTGTTCAGTTTATCTCTTGTCTAGCAGTTCTTAATGTGCTTCTAAGCTCCGAGAGGGCTGCTCTTTTCAGATGCCGCTCACTCTGAGGATATGCTTGATGTTATTGTCTAGAAGTTTGGAAAATTAGGTGTGTGGCAGAGAAATATTGAATTTTTGCCTATGGATTTGAGGCTGAAATCAGCAAAGGGAAGAACTTTGAAAAAAATAAATGAAATTAATTTCTTTACATCAAAATGTCGGTCCAAGGGGTCAGTAATATGCATTTTATTAAATTTATTTCAACTTGCAGACAATGACGTTAAGGGGACACTTCAGACCAGAGTCATGTGAAGTGACAGCACTAACTCATTTGAGATTATTCTACTTTTTGCATAATTCACTTCTCGAGGTTCGAAACCTTTAGTTACAATTTTTGCACTACATTGTAATTGAATGTATTTTTGGTTTGTTTTGAAATACAAATAAAATATATTTGTTAAGTGTATACTTGAAAGTATTTTCATTATACGAAAAATGTATTTACAATAGAAACATTGTATATTTAAAGAGTATTTTAAGTGACATTTCTATGTATTGCAGAGTCATTTAAAATAGGTTTTAAATAAACTATAAATCAATTAAAAGACTATTGCTAATACACAATAAATGCACTTGAAATAGGAAAGTAGTGTAATCATAGTGTATTAGTGAATGAGTAAATCGTCACAGATCATAATATATTAAAAATGCATTAAGTGTACTTAAAATTGTTCCACTTTAGTACATAAAAATACATTAAGCATACTTAAAGTTGAACTTTATTTCAATTTAAATTTAACTAAAATGTATTGAATACAAAAAAAGTTGTTCCAAAATAGCACACTTAAAATTTACTTTACCAAAATATATTAAAATACACTAAAATATACCTAAATTAAATATATTTAGCATATTTATTTTTTACCAGGGTTGGGATGGGTTTTTGTTCCAATTAAGAGAGTTTTAGTAAAATTTTTATTTTCACGAGCAGAGCAGTGTGAAGCACGTCTTCCTACGTGGCCGCCACGTGTTAATGCTGTTTAACTTTTGAAATATACTGTATATTTTACGGCTAATATAACCCCATAACTACAAAATGGCACCTGGCGATCAAGTTTTTTCAGCTGATCATTTTTTTGCCACGACACCACTGGCTGGAGCAGGTACATCCCATGATGTCTCAACAGTCTGTCTGTGATTTTCACACAGATCAAAGCAATTTGTTGCACAGGAAGCTAAACATTTCTACAGACATTCTGAAGTTCTGTAATCACTGCGTGTCCGTGAAGCTGGGGTGACATCTCATCACTGGGAGCCTGTGTTGAACGCCCAGACCGATGGTTTGAAGTGATAATTTTGTCAAAAGAGAGCCATCTGAAACATACACAGAGGATACATATTTTAGTATCTATAAGCGATAACTTGCCGGCATTACAATGTAGTACGGTGGACTTATAGCAAAGTAGTATTCGCAATCATTAGCTTACCTTCACATGTGATGTAGTTCCTATCCTCATGTCTTCCACTTTATATTGTTCTATATGGCTTCCAAAATGCTCCAGTACTTTTCCAGAGTGTGTCGTATCGCTGCCTATAGCCTTCTCTGGCTCTCCTTTATTGCCTCTACTCTGGGGAAAAAGCCAGAGACCGCAGCCGCCTCGTATCCTGCCATCTTGTGTTTTGCCTGTGTCGCTTGTTTTATGTCACAGGAGGGTTGCGCCGCCTCCCTGTAAACAAATCCCACCCACCTCAAGTGGTACTCTGGTGTAATGGAAACAAAAGCGTACTGAACTGAATAAAACCATACCGTGGTGTTCTGGGTTATATAGGTACTAATGGAAAAGGGGATTTACAGCAAAGGCAAAGCTCCTAACTCTGCCTCTTGCTGTCCTTCACTTGTAACACCCCAGTCACTCCACACAGAAGTGTCTTCCCCAAAACCCGGTGTCATGGTGGTTCTGGGCTGCTACCAATGCTCCTCCTCCTCAGGCATGCCCTCCTTCATGGCCCAAAGAAACCAAAGCACTTACATCATTCAACGGGGGCCGACAGGCTCTCATCCGGCCGGCCTCTCGTCAGGCAGGGCTCACTTCAGGACTGCCAGAGAACCTTTTATATCAATCACAGGAGCTGCATGTCCTCAATCAACACAGGTGTGGAGGATAACCAATTAGGGGAGGGACAGGGTAGAAGAAAGCAAAACATTTCAAATTAAAAGCACACAGAAATATAAAAACTACACCAACATGCAAAGTCATAAATAACCACGCAAGACAAACTTAAAACCATATGAAAAAATGAAAAATACAATAAAATATGTCCACCCCATGACATGTCAACTGAGTATAAAATGATTAGTAGCAATGTAGTAAGCTAAAACATACTGTATACGGTACAAAATATTCCATCCTAACATGTAAAAACTAAAGTAAGTCAGTATGAGATAATCACAAGTTATAAGTGAAGAAAATGAAATGGCAAGACAATCTAAATTTTATGCAGAACGTTTGCAATAGATGAAAAGACATTTTGCAAAGGCTGTGACTTTATATACAGTGTGACTTTGTTTTGAGACAGATATTTACAACACACTGTGAACCTTTTGCACACACAGTTTTAGGCAATCATCTCATCTTCACCTCATCCTCCATCTTACTCTGCTCCCTTCCTTCCAAGTCATGCCTCAACTCAAATTCAAAGCTGCAGAAGAAAATAACTTGTCAGCTCATATTGTGTGAGCATTTATTGGCCATTTGCTCAAGTCTGAGAAGGCTAGGTTCAGTTCACCAAAGGCTCCATAACACCGGCTAACACCCCAAACAACTTTAAACAAGCAATTTTAACTGTGTGAAACAGTACACCTCAACATTAGTGTCATCGGTCAAAGTGAAGCTTCGCCATTATAACTGGCTAAGTGTGTGTGTGTGTGGGGGGGGGGGGGTGACAGAGCATGACGCCTGTATGCCCTGTTCATTTTTCAACAGTATGAAATACATGTAGCCTATTGAAAGAATTAACATGATAATTTAATTAATTGATTTAATAAGCAAGAGCTTACCGTTGTAGTGACAAGGAATCATTATAGCCCCCTTTCCCTTTACCAAGCAGGTAGTCACAGCATGGCTGCAGAGTATGTTTAAAATCAGTCTTTTTTTTAAGGTTGGTTTCAGAAGTCTTCATCTAACTGTCCATTTTCTCACATTTTCAGGAAGAAATCCATTGCTGTATGCTTCTTTTTAAGATGCTCAGATTTCAGCTCATTATATGCCATTTCTCAGTTGCCTCCCCCCACCATTCATAAAAAAAAAATACTGAAAAAGACATTAAAAGAAATACTAAGATCATCCACTGGGTTTTCGTTCCCCTCTTGTTGAGCTTTTACAGTGGTAATGTTTAAAGTTGCTATGGTTACAAGGTGGCACAGTAATTTCAGCTAAGTGTGTGTCAAGTGCCCTATTAAGATGATCTAACACTCACATTTGCACCATGCTTTGTCTTACACTAGGGGTTTTGTTTGTTTCTGTTAGCGTATTGTCTATGTTTTATGCTTTGTGCCTTCTGCATCTGTGTGCATGATTTACACTGGAAGGAGAGGTCTTATTTATTTATTTATTAACTTAACATGAAATAGAAGAAAAGAATAATTTCTACAGACTTTTTGATGTTAATTTTTGTTCTGTCAAACAGTATGGCTGGACTGGTAATCTGGCATACTGGGCACTTGCCCAGTGAGCCAACACACCTGTGAGCTGATTGTTTGTCATCAAAATAATTATATAACTGCAGCTTCAAGGACTGGCATCCACCGGCCTTTGGAGCACTGACAGCAACCCAATTTTTTTTTTATTAATTTTTTTTTATTTTCATTGCTGACAATGGAATGCACAATCAAATCTTTTATGCCCCCCCAACAAACACACACACACACACACACACACACACACACACACACACACACACACACACACACACATTCTTCGCTGTATGCTTCTGCACCTTTTAGAGCTGAGTTTAGTGTGGAAGAGTTGTGTGGGGAAAATGTTTAAAAAAAAGAAAGTGAAAAAGTTTAAAAGCTTAGGGAGAAAAAGAGAAAAAAACTGGAAATAGATGAAATAGATTAATGTACTAAAATAAATGACAGTTGATTTAAAAAAAAAAATCCCCAGGTTAACTCTTTGGTGTCAAACTTTATGTTTTACTAATTCTGATATAAAGTCAAACTTCTGAGTGTGAGTGAATGTAGCATCAGATTACATCACCCTGGCCCCTCCCTAACCCAATAATGGGAAAGGTGAGGGGACAGGCACCTGCAGCTCTTCTACAGGTAACACTCGCCTTTAGATCACAAAATGCTGTATGACGCCAGCATTATGCTTGATTTTTCTGCAAAGTTTTCTGCAAAGTTATGAATAATTTTGGGTCTGTCTGAATTCATTCGGTGACAGTAGGATGCATACCTGAAAACATTTAGGTTTCAAAATACGTGAGGTTTTCACCTGGGGTTGGGGGTAAGACAAATATTGTATTAACAGAAAATACAGCATCTTTGCTCATTTTAGGAGTTTTGTTGAATTAAAAAGTTGAAATCATTGTTCTATTCTGGCTCTGTGTAGTTGGTTGGAAATGTCACATCTATAGTTTTTGATTTGAAAAGACACCCATTATTTTTTTGTTAATAATTGAACTACTCTTAAATCTGTGTTGACATACTTTTGTTATTACTTCAAGGTAATTACACTTTGCCTCCACTAGATGGTGTTTTGGTGTCAGTGTGGTTCCACTAGGGAGAGCCCTGCTCATGCGCAGTTCAGAATAAAAAGTCAGAGCTGGCAGGAGAGAGCTGAAACTTTTGTCTCCTCTCTTTTGGTCCACAGGTAATGAAAAAAAACAAAAACTTTCTTCTTCATACTTAATACAGTTCAGTACTGAGCATGAGTGTTGTGTGGATGTTTTGTGATATTTTAAGATGTTTCAGCCATGTCTAAAGGTTAAGTTGTCCTGTTTGGAGGTTAATTAGTCTTGGCTCAGTGCCAAGTGTGCTGACCATGCAATACCATGTTCACTAGAAACTACATTTATTTGAGTGTGTGTTCTGTGTGCTGGTAGTCAATGTTTTGTAAAACGTGTATGTTTAAAATTTTAAGAGTTGAGAAAGCTGCTAGTTGGTAAATAAGCTTGGAAAACACACAGTCTTGAAACAGCTCTTCACTGCTGGTTATTGTTAACGTGGAGAGTTCTCACCATTTGGTAAGGTCCCACTAAGGTGTGTGTGTCTGTGTTGTTTCAGGCGCCAGGATTAACCCTTTAAGTGTGTGAATTTACGTGCCCCTAGAGGCAGAGCGCGGCACTGCGCCTGTCGTCTCACTCTGACATGATCGCTGCTTTGTGGATTTGTATTGATTTGTACTGATTTGCCAGTTTCAAAAGATGACAGACATCCATTGGAGGACTCAATGGATGACACGTAATACACCAAAGAAGAAGTCCCATTTCCTTTTCCTGTTTTTAGCATTTTAGCCCAGAAAGCTAATATGGCCACAATCGGTCACCGTCACTTTAAAGGGTACCTGTGGTGGTCATCTAAACGCATTCAACTTGAAAGCATTAGGCAAAGTGTTCGTTATTTGGTTAAATAATTCGTCGGCGGCCTCCGTCGGTCTATGATGACCATGGAAGAGAATCCTAAACGTCTACTCTGCTGGAACAGCACTGCCTGTGGCTGAACAGGCCGATGTGGGAATGGCAGTCTCTGTCACACAGGTCGCACTTGTGGGTGGTCTCCGTGCTGCTGGGTCTGTGGCGATTCTTCCTGCGGGTCCTTTTTTCATCTGCTGCAGCAGTCAGTCTCTCTTCACCCGCCTTGAGCTGGGTGGTCAGGATGCCTCTCCATTTGGAGCGGTCCGTTGCAAGATCCTCCCAGCGCTCTGTGTTGATCTCCAGGGCCTTCATGTCTCTCTTGCAGACGTCTCTAAAGCGCAGCTGCGGGCGGCCAATGTCTCTCCTGCCAGTTGCCAGTTCTCCGTAGAGGACGTCTTTGGGGATTCTGCCATCCTCCATATGGTGAACGTGGCCTAGCCAGCGGAGCCTGCACTGCCTGAGTAGAGTGAACATGGAGGGAAGGCCGGCGCGGGACAGAACTTCTGTGTTGGGCACTTTGTCCTGCCAGGATATGTCCAGGATGTGGCGAATGCAGCGCAAGTGGAAGGGGTTCAGTCTCTTTTCCTGCTGGGCGTATGTTGTCCACGTCTCACTCCCATAGAGCAGTGTGCTGATGACGCAGGCATTGTACACTGCCATCTTCATCTTGACAGAGAGTTTGGGATTCTCCCACACTCGTGTGGTGAGGCGAGCGAGTGTGAAGGCTGATTTTCCAATCCTCTTGTTGATCTCTGTATCAAGGGAGAGGTTGTTGCTGATCATGGACCCCAGGTACGTGAACTGATTCACGACCTCCAGCTCGTAGTTGTCGATGGTGATGGTTGGTGGTGCTTCCGTGCCTTGCGCCAAGACGTTAGTCTTCTTCAGGCTGATGGTAAGCCCGAAGTCCTTGCATGCCTGGGAGAAGCAGTCCATCAGGGTCTGAAGCTCCTGCTGTGTGTGGGTTGCGGCTGCAGCATCGTCTGCGAACAGCATGTCTCTGATTAGAGCCTCGCGTACTTTGGTTCTGGCTTTCAGGCGGGTGAGGTTGAAAAGCCTGCCGTCAGATCTTGTGTGCAGGTAGATTCACTCTGTTGCTGTGCTGAAGACATGCCTCAGGAGCATAGCAAAGAAAATCCCAAAGAGGGTTGGCGCAAGTACACAGCCCTGTTTCACTCCGCTGCGTATGTTGAATGGCTCTGAGACGTTGCTTTTGTGCTGCACTATCCCCTGCATGTTGGTGTGAAACGATTCGATGAGGCTTTGCAACTTTGGTGGGCATCCTATCTTTGGCAGGATCTTGAAAAGGCCCTCTCTGCTGACCAGATCGAACGCTTTGGTGAGGTCAATGAAGGCGGCGTACAGGGGCATGTTCTGTTCTCTGCATTTCTCCTGGAGTTGGTGGATGGAGAATATCATGTCTACCGTCGATCGCTCAGCACGGAAGCCACACTGAGACTCGGGGTAGACACGTTCGGCAAGCTTCTGTAGGCGAACGAGAACAACTCGTGCGTAGACTTTGCCAACAATGCTGAGGAGGGAGATGCCCCTGTAGTTGTTGCAGTCGCTTCTCTCCCCTTTGTTTTTGTAGAGGGTGATGATCTTGGCGTCCCTCATGTCCTGTGGTACGGCACCTTCCTTCCAACACTGGCAAAGGACGTCATGCAATGGCAGCAGTAGGGCGGTCTTGCAGTGCTTGATCAGGTCAGGGGGTATGCCGTCATTGCCGGGTGCCTTGCCAGCGGCCAAGCTATCAATGGCCTTGCTGAGTTCGTCGATGGTTGGCTCGGCGTCAAGTTCGCCCATGGATGGCAGGCAGTCGATGGCATCAAGGGCTGACGGTGTCACGGTGTTCTGTCTGGAGTAGAGGTTGGAGTAGTGTTCCACCCATCTCTCCATCTGCTTGTTCTTTTCTGTGATCATCTCCCCAGTGGAGGATTTGAGGGGGGCCGTCTTGCTCTGAGCTGGACCAAGTACTTTCTTGATGCCATCGTACATACCACGGATGTTCCCTGTTATGGCAGCGGTTTGAATGTTTTGGCTGAGCTGAGTCCAGTACTCGTTGGCACAGCGCCGAGCAGTCTGCTGAACTTTGCTTCTCGCAGCCCTGAGAATCTGGAGATTCTTCTCGTTTGGGTACTTCTTGTACTCAGCAAGTGCTGAGCGCTTGGCTTCAATGACGGGGGTCATCTCGGTCAACTTGGCATCAAACCAGTCCTGTGACTTCGAGGTCTTCCTCCCAAAGGTAGCCAAGGCTGTGCGGTGGATGGTGTTTCGCAGCTCTTCCCACTTCTGCTTTGCAGATTCTCCTTCTTGTGGTACACCAAGTTCCTTCTCAAAGGTGGAGGCAAACTGCTCAACAAGTTCTGGTTGAGCCATCTTGCTGGTGTCAATCCGTGCCTTTCCCGGCTGTCTAGCATGATGGAATTTCTTCAGCTGCAGCTTGACCTTGCAACACACTAATGAATGGTCTGTGTCGCAATCTGCACTCTGGAACGAACGGGTGATTAGCACGTTCTTCAGTGAGGTGCGCCTGGTCAGGATCAAGTCCAGCTGGAGCCAGTGCTTTGAGCGCGGATGTTGCCAGGAAACCTTGTGTTGGGGCTTGGTCTTGAAGAACGAGTTTGTGATGCACAGATCGTGATATGTGCAGAACTCGAGCAGCCGCTGTCCGTTGTCGTTCATTCTGCCCACTCCAAAAGGTCCAAGACAGGAGGGCCAGGAGTCGTGGTCAGCACCCACTCTGGCATTGAAGTCTCCAAGGAGAATGAGTTGTTCAGAGTTGGGGATGATCCTGACAGTTGTTGCGAGATTCTCGTAGAACTCGTCTTTTGCCTCTGGTGTGGCTGTCAGTGTTGGGGCATACACACTGATGAGGGTGACTGGGCCTTGAGTGGTGTTCAGGCAGAGGGGGAGGAGTCATGCAGAGCCAGTGCTGCCCGGTTCCACCATCTTCAGCAAGGTGTTCTTCACTGCGAAGCCCACTCCGTGTTCCCTGTGTTCATCATTGCCCTTTCCCTGCCAGTAGAACGTGTAGTCCTTCTCTCTCAGTGTGCCTGCGTCAGCCAACCGTGTTTCCTGGAGAGTGGCGATATCCACTCCCAGTCTCTTCAGCTCATTATTGATGATGGCAGTCTTCCTGGTGTCATTGATGTCCTTGAGGTTAGCAGTGAGTCCTATCATCATAGTGCGGACGTTCCAAGTTCCCAGTTTTAGAGTTGGTCTCTTTTGTTTTATTGTCTTGCCTGGTGCGAAGGTTCTCAGCCTGCTGTTCGGACTTCTCCTCATCCCCATGCACCCAATGAGGAAAGCAAGCTGTGGCGGGACAACACCTTATTGGCTGGGGGCTGCCCAGCTTGAGGCGGGCGGTAGCTGTCCAGTGAGATACGATGATCCCTCCCACCGTTGGGAACAACCCCTGGCGCCGCGCTCTACGCCAATTGAGCGGTGGCTTATAACCGGTAACTGTCATTCCCCGTGTTTTGTTTACGCCAAAGGCGAAGCTGGAGTGTCCTCTCCAGTGATCCGGTGTTCTACCTTCCAGCGTTTGGCGTTGGTAGGATTCAAGCCTGGGCAGGAAGATATGGAGGACAAGATGTTGCCCATGCAGCATGTCCCCCCTCTCCACGTCACTGATGAATCCAAAGGAACAGCAGGGCTGCTACAGTTTGGCACCAGCGCCGTTGCAGGAGCTGCCAGAACGATGTTGAGCACAACATAGAACTGCCTTAGGGGCTCCGACTCCGGATTTTTCCTCAGGGTTGACTCCCAAAGCCTTTCCCGTGACCGGGTATGCCGCAAGGCAGCGGAGGTTTGAAATCAGGGTTTACCTTCCCCTAGATGGGCTACCTTCCAAGGTTGACGAGCCACCATCTACCCGAAGCATCTGGTTTTAAGGCGCCAGAGATCCGCCCTCGCCCCTTCTCCTATTAGTAAAAGCAGTTCCGCCAGGCTTAGAGACTAAACCACATGGGCAGGCTAGGAGTTGGACTTAGTTGTCAGAGGCTTTTCGAGACGCATGCCATAAGGAGCATTTTATGAGCACTGGGAGCTTAACCCCAGTGCCGCTCCTGGCTATGACAACCTTGGAATAATTAAATAATTATTGCCAGCCATATACCACCAGAGAAATATACAAATACGACCGCAGGCATGGCCAGCCAATGAAAACTATGCGCGCAGCCATGACACATGCGGATGTGACGTCACTACGTTGGTACTGAAAAGTCAATTCTCCGCCTGTATGAGCGACTAGGGTGCTTTTGTGAGTGTTTTTATTCTATTATGGCTGAATTGTCGGACTCTGAGGAAGAATTTGTCCAACATGGCTACAGGTTTGAGCCAGAAAGGTCTTCTGAGGGTGAAAGTAACGAAGTGGTCCTCACACACAACGCAATTTCGCCTGAAAGGAAACGTCTGTACCCTGTTCCGAGATTGCGCAACCACTTTTCCGCTACGATCTTCCGACAAGGTGAGCTGGGTTTGGGTATACAAAAGAAGTGTTTATCTTTGTTTTTTCGCATATTATTGAGACATCCAAAGGCTTTACATTCTGCCATGTTGCGATATCCATATCGCATTGTATGTTTTTGTTGTTACAAGAGCGCCGAGTGTCTGCCGATCTGTATATACTTTTAGCGGCGAGGGAAGAGCCCAGTGCCGAATCATCAGCCGTCTGGCGGCCGTTATGACCTCAGATCAGACGAGACGACCCGCTGAATTTAAGCATTTATTTATTTATTTTCTACTCGTTTTAGTTCTGCATTTAATATGAACCCTGAGTTTGAAATAAACGTTTGAATTTGAATTTGAATATCCCGAAAGCCACTGCTCATCCGGGCACTCCAGGCTCAGCCAATATTGATCCAGATTGCGGTATCCACGACATTACGTCACATGAAGCGTCCTGGCAGGCCATGTAGCCGCTAGTATGGCTGGGCCCATGTTTTGCTGACATAGCTGAACCAGCACATCAGCAATGGATTTATATCGCATTGCTTTGAACTTGAACTTGAACTTAAACTTGAACTAGAACGTGAGACAGGGGCTCAATATAATATCTTTTTTTTCATGACCACCACAGGTCCCCTTTAATTGGCTTTGTACGTGGAAAATAGCCGTGGGATACAAGCGAAAGTTATGTGGAATAATCATAAGACTTTGTAGATGTGGTACAGACTTTAAATGACTGACAGAACGCAAAATAACAACCATGATGGGTGGAACCACAGCGACCACGCCAGCCAGCCAGCCAGCCCACCTTTGTCAAAAGAAAGTGAAGATTTTCTGGGGGGGGGGGGGGGTTGTGTTTGTTTGTTTTTTTTATATTGCACTGATTTCTTGTTCATATACTTTGAAGATAAGATGATGAGGTACCTCTGTACAAAACGATGTCAAAAGACTGAACCACCTTTGTGTAAATATTTCAAAAGTCCAGTTTTGACTGAGTTATGGAATTTAAAGAGGTGCTGCGACATTATGCAAATTAGATGCGTAAATTTATTCCTCTCTGAAACTTTGGATCATATTTTACATCTTTCTAATTGACAGTAAGCCATTATCTCTTGTAACTTTCAAGTTATAGCCTTGGAAATCTGAACTATTTTACTGACAAAAAAATATTTACCACTCTTGACCACTAGGGGGTATGTCACAGTTTGGCAACATGCACTCTCATCGGGTTAAGTGTGAGATTTTGTGAAGTTAATCATTTTCTTTTGATCTTTGGGTTAGGTTAAACACATTTGTTTGTACTTTCTATGCATTTTTTGTTGCTGTTGTTGTTGTTGTAGAAGAATTTTGAGTCTAATTTAATTTATGTCAATTGTTTTGTTTTGGAGACATTGTTATTTTAATTTTATCTTTTTTTTTTTTTTTGGTATTGTTTATGATGTTGTGAAGCTGCAAAGTGAATGTAAACTGCACTCCTGACTCCTAACTGGAAAGTCTCATTTGTATATTGTTTGTTGTTGTTGTTGTTGTTGTTGTTGTTTTTTGTTTGTTTTTTTATGTGTGCAATTCAGAATAAAAAGTCAGAGCTGGCAGGAGAAAGCTGAAACTTTTGTCTCCTCTCTTTTGGTCCACAGATTACATAGTGTTCCCTAGCCTGTGTAACCCTTGCTGCCGGTCCAGATTTCCCCTAGGTCTGGCATCGGTAACAGCTGCAAATTTATGAGTAAAACGTCTAAATATATGTGAAAAAGCCACAATTTTACCACAAAGTGTTTTAAATTCATGAGGAAAAAAACGTAAATTAAAATGTGTGCATTTAAAACAAAATCCAGAACTGTAACAGTAACAAGTAGTGTATTACCTAGTAACAAGTGGTGTATTACCTAGTAACTAGTGGTGTATTACATAGAAACACACCGGTGCTTATCTGTGTTTAGCACAGATTCAATAATCATTTTGCTTGTACTTTGTTCTCTTCTTTCGTTTTATTCAACTTGCCGTCACACTCAGCATTTTTCTTATAACTTGGTCCTTCGGAGACGGAATCCAAAATCTCTCTGCCCCATTGCTAGATCTGTTTGACCTTGACACTGCATACAAAGTGAGGCAATTTTCTGCTTTCCCTATGCACAGGGTGAAGGATTTTTGAATCAAATGGCACAGGGGAGGACAAAGTATGACCAGAGTGTAAGTTTTTTTTTTTCCTTTTTTTGCAGTTAGACCACACACGTCTCTGTTGCAAAAAAAAATGTATGTGGAGATGAAAGTGGGGTAGGCGGACCGACTTGACATCCAGACCAGTGACACGCATGACAAAACAAGCTAAGTGCTGACACAACACTCACACCAACAAAACAATAGTATTTAGCGAGTGTTCATAGAGATTTGGCTTTTAGGAGGGGAGGAAGTCAGTTCTCTGTGTAACACTGGAGCATGCAGGTCTATTTGGTCTGATCTATGGTCACAAAAAATTCCTAAACCACGTGCCTCTGTTAATATGTTGGCTACTTATGGTAAAATGAAAAACAAATCCACCATCTTGCCTAGTCACAGTATTACAGCCATCTTCAGGTCAGAAGGCAAGTCATATGACATTGACTGTTGACAGATTATTTTTTTTTGCACTGATGTGCAAATACACACTGGTATATTACACACTAGTGTATTACCTAGTAACACACCAGTGTGTTACTAAGTACTACACTCGTAAAACATGTGCTAAACACCGATAAGCACTGTTGTGTAATACACCGGTGTGTTGCGAGGTAATACACTGGTGTGTTAGGTAATACACCAGTGTGTTACTACGTAATACACCAGTGTTTTACTAGGTACTACACTGGTAAAATATGTTCTAAACACTGATAAGCACTGGTGTGTTACTAGCTAATAAACCAGTGTGTTACTAGGCACTACACCAGTAAAACATTTGCTAAACACCGTTAAGCACCGGTGTGTTACTAGGTACTACACCGGTAAAACATGTGCTAAACATGGATAAGCACCAGTGTGCTCCTAGGTTATACACTGGTTTTTATTAGGTAATACACTGGTAATATGCGGGCTGTGTTATAAAGTGCTACCCAATATTCATTGTAAAACACTTACTCTATAGGGTCTTGTTAAGTACATGACAATCTTGATAGCATTATTTCCATCACTAAGTATTTGTCGATGTTTTTACATATCAAGGTTTTTCCTACAGCTTTTTTTTTGGGGGGGGGGGGGGGTGGTAAGAGCTGAAGAAAGTGAAAACAGTGGAAGGACAGAAAACCTGATAAAGCCTCCAAATTTTGCTTTATTGTTTTTCACACGTACACGATTTTTGGTTGGTTATTTACAAGTGACAGTGATGTTTGTGCTTGGTCAGGGGTTCTCGCTGTCTCAGAAAGCAAGGGATGGGGTGAATTATATCCTTTCTTCCCTTCCCTTCTCCAATGAATGTATTTAGTAGCACTCTTAAGTTATGAGGAAAAACATTAATTCATCCTTTTGTTTTTGCCCTACTTTTGGCTTCTTAAGCAGTGCAAAGCTCATGTTATTAATCCAATTTTTCCTAAGCTTATCACATTGCTGGACATCATCTAGATGACTTTTTTGTACCTGAATATGAAACAAGTTCACTCATCACAATATTGACTGGGTAGTTAATGTTAACTGATTAGGTAAATGTTATGGCATTAGGTTCAAATACTGATCTTGAGCACATTGTAAGGTAAGTTTGCAAGGACACTTAATCAAGTGAGAAAAAAAAATCTGAATTAAGCTGCAGTGCAGTTCAGAGAAAAATATTACATATAAACTTACAATATCTTTGAGTGAAGATAAAGATGAAGTATCATAGTTAGAGAAATTCAGCCTTAGAGCCCATTTTATGAAACCCTGCTATATTTTTTTGCTATCACTGGAGTGTTGAATATGGAGCAATGTAGTTTTTTTTAATCAATAATTTTCTACTCATTAATAAGTGGAGTTTTTTTTTTTACACATCTCATCTATTAAGTAAAATGACCACTCCAGACACTTTTAATGACTAGCCACATTAACCCTCTATTCTATAGGCATAAAAGAGGCATACACTACGTCCTAATTAGAATCAATAATTTACAAGTGAGCCCATCATAGTTTAACTGTTAGTTTTCAGTCTGTAGCTCCGGGAGTGTTGGTGTTGTCAGATTTTTGAGAACTTTTCAGAGTTTGTCAGCCTTTTCTGAAATGTGCTAACATTGTAGAAAAAATACCCTCAAAGAAATAGCTTTCAGAAATGGTGACAATATGTCTTAACACTTGTGACCATGACTCTTCTCCTCATTATTAAAACTGATGCAGTTTGTGTCTTTGTACAAGACACCTTATTTTTCAAAATGTCCTAAACTCTTGATAGAAAAAGAAAGCAAGCAAGCAAGCAAGCAAGAAAGTGCATTTGTGCTTGTTGCCATGCAAGAACTATTCAGTTGTGCTCTTACAAAATTCCTTTTCACAAGACAACTATACAGCGAGTAAAATAAGTTTTGGGCACATCACAATTTTTCTCAGTAAATTCATTTCTAAAGGTGCTATTGATATGAAATTTTTATCAGATGTTGATAACAACCCAAATAACCCATACATGCAAATAAACCAAAACAAATATGTTTGGAAATTAAGTTCTGTGTAATAAAATAGAATGACACAGGGAAAAGTAGTGAACATGCTTAATGAAAGTTATATTTTACATCATACAAAAGCCTTTGCTGGTAATGACAGCCTGAAGACACCTGTATGGACAAACTAGTTGCATGCATTGTGATTTTTGCCCATTGTTCCACACAAACAGTCTTCAAATCTTGAAGGTACTGTGGACCTTTTCTATGAACTCTGATCTTTAGACCTTTCCATAGATTTTCAATTGGATTCAAATTGTGTGATTGGTTGGATCATTCAAGTAGCTTTATTTTCTTTCTCCAAGAGAGTTTTCTTAGCTGTGTGTTTGGGATTGTTATCTTGCTGAAATGACCAACCTCATTTCATCTTCAACATCCTCATTGATGGTCGCAGACTTTTTCCATTCATCCAAATGACGTTTTCCAGATACTGTATGCTGAGAAACAGCCCCACACCAAGATGTTCTCACCTCCAAACTTTACTGTTGGTATGGTGTTTTTGATGATGTGAAGTATGTATTATCACATCTGAAGAGTTCCGTTTTGGTCTCATCTTACCAGACTATATTCTCCCAGTATTTAGCAGGCTTGTCCAAATGTTGTGTAGCAAACATTAAACGAGCTTCAACATGCTTTTTCTTCAGCACTGGAGCCTTGCACGGTGACCGCAGTATGAGTGCATTACTTATTGTTTTCTTTGAAAAAACTGTACCTGCTCTCCAAAGATGGTCTTCGGCTCTTGGACAACTCTTTCAATATTTCTTTTCACTCTTCTGTCAGAAATCTTGCAAGGAGCACTTATTTGTGGCCCATTAATGGTGAAACAATGTTCTTTCAACTTCAGGAATTATGGCTCCAACAGTGGTCAATGAAAAACTCAGAAATTTCAGAACTGATGCCATCAGTATGTTTTGTAACAATAAGGTTGAAATGGTAAATGGTGTTCACTTATATAGTGTTTTGTACTCATCTTTGTTGTGACCAAAGTGCTTTACAGATCCTGCTATCCACCCATTCACACCCACATTCACACATGGATGGTGGCGGTCTTGAGAAAGCTCTTTCCTTTTACCCATCATGAGATGTTTCTTGTGTAACACCTTGGTAATGAGACTCCTTTTCATGGGCCATCAGTTGACTGAACCAGCTAAAAAAATTTGTACTGACAAGGGGCAGGATTTATTTCTAATTACTGATAGATTTCAGCTAGTGTCTTGGATTCACATGCATTTTTGCACCTCCCTTTTCCCTGTGAAATTTCACATTACTGCACATATTTTGTTGCTGACATTTGGTGAAAATTTCATTACAATAGCCCCATTAGAAATATATTTATTAATAAAAATGGTGAAATGTTCAATGCTTAATTTCCTGCTGTACTTTACCCTTAAACTAGTCTGTATAAAATATTGATTTAGATGGTACAACTAAGATGCCCTTCAGTATATAGAGTTCATGTTTCAAATTTGTTAATATTTGCAATCATGGCGATTATTTGTTAATCCAGTTATCTTAGCATAGCTTATCATGTTGTTTATGTTACCTATTCCAACTAACACATATGTATGTTACTCCCAGTCAGTGGCTGTTTTAGATATGGTCCATATGGGCAGCATTCTCTAGGGGGTGCCATGAAAATGAGGGGGAAAAAAAAAAGATTCATTTTTATTGTCCTCAGATGATTTGTGGCAAATCGGCACCCTCTGCAAGCAGGACACTCCTCCCTGTCTGCAGAACAATCTCACCCTTCTCTAACTCCTCCCTTCTAAGGACCCCTCCCACACCTGCTCTGACTGGTGTGCAGCTGAACTGGTTTTGCTTCACAGATCACTAAGAGGTTTTTATTTGTTTGTTTGTTTATTTTTTAATCATGTACAGTGGTGTGAATTTGTTTTTTGCCCCCTTCCTGATTTCTCATTTTTTTGTATGTTTGTCACACTTAAAAGTTTTAGATCATCAAACTAATTTAAATATTAGACAAAGATAACACAAGTAAACACAAAATGCAGTTTTTAAATGGTGTTTATTATAAAGGGTAAAAAACAAAACAAAACAACAACAAAAAAAACATCCAAACATACATGGCCCTGTGTGAAAAAGTGATTGCTACCCCCAACATAAATTAATTGTGATTTATCACATCTTTGGAAAGCTGAGTTCAGTTTCTCTAGCCACACCCATGTCATGTGTGTGAGTAAGTGTGCACACACAAATGAATTAATACGAGCCCAAACGCAGGTGAAGTTGCGAGTTTTATTAACAAAGGAAAAATGATGTACAAAGTGTCCATAACAACTGTCCAATGAGTAGCAATGATGAGTAGTATGGTGAAGGTGACCGGCTACAAGCTCTATAGGCAAGCCCCACACGCTCCAGGGTGGAACTGGCAGTGGAGAAAAAGGGCAGAAAAATAATAGGAGAGGAGACTTACATAAATGTCGGAGCGGAATGGCTCTGGGGAACAACAACACTTAGCAGTCCGTGGAAGAGAGAGCCAGGTCAACCCAAAGAGACTGATGCCAACGCACCGAGTGTTTCCACCACTGGTCAGAAATACCCCCAGATACAAACAAGTGGCAAGTGGAAACAGGTGCGTGGCAAACAGAGTGGTTGAATCAGTATGCATGAGTGTCTGGTGTGTGTGTATGTGCGGAACCCCAGGTGATGGCAATTGGCTGATAAGTGTCTGGCAGAGAGAGGTGAGAGGAGGGCTGTGGCTGAAGACTGACAGATGAACCAATAATCTGCCAGCTGAAAAAGATAATCAAAGGCTGAAGCCACAAGTCATGAAACGGGGCAGGAAACACCAGCCCCATACACGTACATGACAACCCAGGCCTTATTACTGCCACGCCTGTTCTCAATCAAGAAATCACTTAAAAAGGACCTGCCTGACAAAGTGAAGTAGATCAAAAGATCATCAAAAGCTAGACATCATACTGCAATCCAAAGAAATTCTGGAATAAATGAGAGACAAATTAAGTGAGATCTATCAGTCTGGACAAAGGTTATAAAGCCATTTCTAAAGCTTTGGGACTCCAGCGAACCACAGTGAGAGTGATTTTCCACAAATGGTGAAAACATGGGACAGTGGTGAGCCTTCCCAGGAGTGGCCGGCCAATCAAAATTACCCCAAGAGCACAACGATGACTCATCCAAGAGGCCACAAAAGACCCCACAACAACATCCATAGAACTGCAGGCCTCACTTGCCTCAGTTAAGGTCAGTGTTCATGACTCCACCATATGAAAGAGGCTGATTAAAAATAGCCTGCATGGCAGAGTTCCAAGATGAAAACCACTGCTGAGTAAAAAGAACATAAAGGCTCGTCTCACTTTTGCCAGAAAAAAAAACAAAAAAAAAACATCATCCCCAAGACTTTTGAGAAAATACTCTGTGGACTGACGAGACGAAAGTTGAACTTTTTGGAAGGTGTGTGTCCCATTACATCCTGCGTAAAAGTAACACAGCATTTCAGAAAAGGAACATCATACCAGCAGTAAAATATGGTGGTGGTAGTGTGATGATCTGAGGCTGTTTTGCTGCTTCAGGACCTGGAAGACTTGCTGTGGTAAATGGAACCATGAATTCTGCTGTCTACCAAAAAATCCTGAAGGAGAATATGCAGCCATCTGTTTGTGACCTCAAGCTGAAGCGCACTTGTGTTCTGCAGCAGGAAAATTATCCAAAAAACACCAGCCAGTCCACCTCTGAATAGCTTAAGAAAAACAAAATGAAGACTTTGGAGTGTTCTAGTCAAAGTCTTGACCTGAATCCAATTGAGATGCTGTGGCATGACCTTAAAAAGTTGGTTCATGCTCGAAAACCCTTCAATGTAGCTGAATTACAACAATTCTGCAAAGATGAGTGGGCCAAAATTCCTCCACAGTGCTGTAAAAGACTCACTGCCAGTTATTGCAAATGCTTGACTGTAGTTGTTGCTGCTAAGGGTGGCCCAACCAGTTTTTAGGTTTAGGGGACAATCACTTTTTCACACAGGGCCATGTAGGTTTGGACTTTTCCCCCTTAATAATAAGCACTGTGGCGGTTTGGGATATCCCCCACAACAGACTAAGGACAGTCAGCTCGCTACTTCTGGTTTTTTCCGCTGCACTGTTGTGATGTAATGTGCCATTCATGCATTGTGATGTTAATGTGCCATTCATGCATTGTGTTCATGCGTCCTGTCCTTACTGTGACCTAGAGACTGAGATCAATATGTAGATGTGCCTTGTAATCTCTTTGTCCTGCAGCTGGAGCAGAGGCCAGCAATCTACCTATTGTTATGTATGTCTCTCATATGCAAATACCCATACGAACTGCTGTGAATGCTCTTTCATGTATTGTTTGTAACTGGGTATATATGCTGCACGATTCTGTAACTCACTCTCTCTTCAACTGCTGCTGCTGACACACACTGTGTCCCTTTGCTGGAAAGTCTCCGGGCTTGCCCTTTGGACGAGCCTCGTGAAGGCGGTATGATAATAAACCTATCTAAAACCTTCACTTCGCTGCCTTTATTTTATCATCTGCCTCACACCTTCATTTAAAACTGCATTTTGTGTTTACCTGTGTTATCTTTGTCTAATATTTAAATTTGTTTGATGATCTGAAACATTTAAGTGTGTCAAACCTTGACAAACCTACAAACAATGAGAAATCAGGAAGGGGTAAACACTTTTTCACACCACCGTATGTCTGTGCGTGCATGCTTGCACTTTTTAGTTGGTGGGTTCATGTGTTTTTCTTTCGTGTTTCATGTTCAGCCACACGCCACACAAAGTGGGATCCTTTTTTTTTTTTTTTTTGGAGGGGCTATCAAAGAAAAGAGGATCAGAGCATCACAGGATAATGCAGGACCATGATGCACGAACAAGCACAGAGCAAAGCTGAAGGGAGACCCGAACCAGGATATGCTGATGTTGCTCCACAGCTGCCGGAGATGGTCATGCTGCATGTCCACCTAGGCGTCTGTTAATGAAAAGTTCCTGTGCCTCTTCTGCATCAGGGATCCATTGGGAGCGTGAATGAGGCGGAACCAGGTGGGAGTCACAGAGCACCAGCCCATTTGTCTATCAACCCCCTGTAAGTCTCATTTTAAATCTAATTTATTCTCTAGGTAACTGTGGAATATCAACGCTAATTTGGAAGCATTCATGCCACGTATGAAATAACTAGAAATGTGTAATCATTCAGCAACCATGGGTGAAACTAAGTTAGTTCCATAAACTATCCGACCTATTAATATGTGTGTGTGTGTGTGTGTGTGTGTGTGTGTGCGTGCGTGTGTGTGTGTGTGTGTGTGTGTGTGTGTGAATGGCCCAGTCAGTCACCGGACCTGAAACCAATTGAAAATCTATGGAATGAACTGAAGATGAGACTTCATAGAAGCCACCCACAGAACCTTCAACATTTAAAGACAATTTGTGTTGAACAATGGGCTAAAATCACTCCTGAGCAATGGCTGTGCCTCATTTCTCCGTAAAGGAGGCATCTGGAAGTCCTTATTACCAACAAAAGCTTTTCTACTAAATATTAAATGAATTTCACCAAGCACGTTCAATATTTATTCCCTGTGTCATTCCACTTTATAAATATAACTTGTTTCATGAACACAGTTGCCTTGATTTCTTTGTATGTATGGATTACTTGGGTTGTTACTGATATCTGGTGAAAATCTCAGGTCAATGGCTCCATCAGAAATATGTTTAATGAGAAAAATGTTGACGTGTTCAATACTTACTTTCCTCGCTGTACATTGTAACTGAGAGACCCTCTTTTTACTTTTGTCATTTTGCAGTAAGATTTCACCCTATTTTTCCCATGTCTAAAAATCTTTTTACTTTATCCAATTAGTTTTAAGATTCTCTCAGAAAACTCTCAAAACATGTTTGTACAACACACTTTTATCTCTGTTGTAAGTGTTTACTGCCCTTGGTTTCTTTTGAAGAAAGTCATTCATCTGAGTGAGACTTTTAACTGGTTTAATAAAAGTGTTAGAGTGAAAACATTGTTCTGCCACATTAATGTTTATGTATGGAAGTAATAAATGTATTGCTTTTAACTAGTAATTGATTAACTTCCATTATCAGTTACATTACTGAACTGATTCAAATGTAAAATTTGAGACTTGATAAACAATAATAATGCATCAGATTTATATAGCGCTTTATCATAGACACTCAAAGACGCTTTACAAGTAGATACATTATTCATTCACTCCAGACAGACAATGGTAGTGGCAAGCTACTACTGTAGCCACAGCTGCCCTGGGGCAGGCTGACAGAAACGTGGCTGCCAATCCGCGCCAATGGCCTCTCCGGCCACCACCGAACATTTATACACATTCATACCTAGTGTTATGGGCACTGGAGGCAATGCAGGTGAAGTGTCTTGCCCAGGGACACAACGGCAGGATATCTGAGGAGAGCGGGATTCGAACCACCAACCATCGGGTTATTAGACGACCTGCTCTACCTCCTCAGCCACTGCCGCCCCGATGTTGATAAACATCACAATTAATTTGGTCATCGCATATTTTTTTTGTGTGTCAGGATTTTTAATTTATTAAACTATGTTGTATAATTTTGCACGTCTACCTTCTTCTGTAGATCTGCAAAGAATGACAGAGACATTGTGAGTGTGTTACTTTCAGCTAAGCCTTGCAGCTGGATAAATTATTAGCTTTTCCTCTGCACTGTAATCTTGGGTTAAAAGAGAAATACTGCAGTTCACTAGATAAATCTCTTTACATTTAATTGTCTTTAGAAACTTTGGTAGAGCCCTCGTTGACCTTTGGGTTTGCAATTATTTTAGTGCTCATATCCACCATCAACATACCTGGGAATGTCCATGAGATCACCTTGGAACCTCAAGGAGAATGGCTTTCAGTATTGGTTGTTAATGACACTATTTTCCATATAACCATAAAATTGTAATAATCTTTAATGCATTCTGGGAGTCTAAATTATTTCATTGTTGATCATTTTGACCATATAAAGAAAGAAATGTGCCCTTCTGCCTATGTCTTTGTAATTTCTCTGACCTGATACACTTTCATAAATGGTGTTGCTTGTCAATGCACAAATGCAGGTCACCTGGGGAAACATTAATGTCAACGTGCTTGTAGACTCACAGTACAAAGACTGAAACAGGTGCAGCTGGGAACTGCAAATTAGTGTCTCCTTTCCAATAAATGCTTCGAGATCAATATGTTCTTTGTCACCTTATAAATAGCGTTCACATTTTGCTGCTCAAACCCGCACATTTCATCCTCAAGTTGACAGCAGCTAATCTCAAAGCTTTGTTTTTCAGTGTGATCCACTGCTTATTTGACACGGGTGTGTATTGAATCTATCAACCTTTAAAAGTTAACAAGTTGTCTGGGGAAATGCCATTTGTACCAGTTCAATAGGAAATGTCAGACTCTGATAAAATGGTGAAGTCGTATACACATGTCAGCTGCACTTGAAGATCTGCACAGAAGAGTGAATAAGAGAGATTTGTGCCTCTGTGGCATATGCATCAGGACAACATTTACTAAGCATTCATTAACAAAAAATTAAAAGAAAATAACAATTTGAAAAAAAATATGAATATGAAAATAGTTGATGGTATTTCTTCTAAAAGATAAAGTGTCTTGATGTTGGCTTCTCTATCTACTATCTATCTGTGCTAATAAGAAAAGTAATGTTTTATATTGTGTTAGTAATATTTAGGGTTCCAAGCAGTAACGCTATGGGAAACCTATTGTTTTTGTTTGGATTCTTCTTCTTGTACATCTTAATCTTCTTCTTATTTTTCTCCACTGAAAGTGCATGGGAAGCAAAAACAATAATACACAGAAACTTGAAATTTAACAGTCTGATCAGAAACTCTCCCCACTAATCGGAGACAAAAAATCAAGGCACTTCATATATGGCACTTTAGTAGACCATTTTACATTTGTATAAGTATCTTGAGAACAGCTGGGCTTAACCTAAACATTCTTTCATCATTCTATTCTCTGAAACCTTCCACAACTTTTCTCCACTTTACACGTATGATGATCATGGTGCTGTTTTACTGTTATTGTTAATGTTTGTAACTTGTAATGGCCAGGACACTCCTGAAAAAGAGATTTTCAATCTCAATGAGTCTTATCCTGGTTAAATAAAAGTTTGATTAAAAAAAATAATAAAAATTATGTTTTCTGCACCATATTTTCAAAAATGTGCAAGTGAACTCAAAATGAACTCCTCCTAGGCCATTCATCCTTGCTTGAAATTAAGCAGAGATCATTTACAGACAATGCTCATGAAAAGATGTTAACATGATACAAAAATATCAATCCGTTTTGATTTTCTAGGCCAATAAAGTTGTACAGTTTCTCTTTGGCATGTAGTTTTGGGTTTAACTCCTGATATAGTCATTCAAATTTGATGAAACTTCAGACTCACAATCAGAACAGTATTCTTCAGCTGACCACTAAATTTTATGCAATTCTGTTAATGTTCAAAAAACCATGTTTAATAATGCATCAGATTTACTGTATGTAGTGCTTTTCATGGATACTCAAAGACTCTTTAGAGTGGATACATTATTCATTCACTCCACAGACAGACACTGATAGTGGTAAGCTACTACTGTAGTCAGGGCTGCCCTGGAGCAGACTGACAATAAACGTGCCTGCCAATCCTCACCAACGGCCTCTCTAACCACTACCAAACATACAGTATATACACATTCATACTCAGTGTCATGGACACTGGCAGCAAGGTGGGTAAAGTGTCTTGCCCAGAGACACAGTGGCAGAATGCCTGGGGAGACCGAAATTTGAACTGCTAACCATCCGGTTATTGGACAACCCACCCTACCTCCTGAGGCACTCCCACCCTAAAACTCCTAAATATTGCACTAAGAGTTTCAATGTGTCTTTGTGGATCGAGAGAAAGAAAACAGAATGATAGGGTACCAAGAGAGGAAGTGTGGTACTGTATGAGGAAGTCGGAAGTAGCAGAGAAGTATGTGAGGGTGGTGCAGGCCATGTATCAGGACAGTGAGATGTGATGAGGTGTGCTGTAGGGACGGTTCTAGGATCAGAGCTTTAGCAGTGCAACACACCCAATGAGTGCCACCACCTCCACACACCCACGCTTTTTACTCGTACACACTCGCACGCACGCAAAAACACACCAAAAAAACAACCTGTATATTCTAACACAGTTTGGTATTATTATTATTATTATTATTATTATTATTATTATTATTATTATTATCATCACACATCACATGTGGTTCTTCCTTCACTCTCTCCCTCTCCATCCTCCTCTCTTCCCTTTTGCAACTGACAATCAAACACAAATATATTGTGATCAAGCAGAAAATAAACAGAATAGGATTGAACTGAATTGGTGAAATTCTGGGCAGGAGAGTTGAGGTCACTGTGTCTTGTCACAAAAATATGAATAATTTAGATTGAAAACAGACACTAATAATCTTTTCTTGATGTTATGGAGCCCATTTACAGATTCTAAGGATATGATCTAAAGGCACACGCTGTCACGCCGCGCCGCTCATCAGCGGCGCCACCTGCACGCTCACATGCACATCATCAGCGGCGAGGGATATAAGCCGCCTCGCCATGAGCTTCGGCCTGAAGCCGTCAGACTTCCCCATGCATCGCTGTGAGTTCCTTCACCCTCAGCTGATTACTCTGGTAAGAAGACCTTACCTCCTTTTCCTTCCCAGTCTGCTCCCCTGTGCACAGGTGGATTCCCCGGCGGCGGACGACGCCTCTCCATCGCCTGTTCCTCGCTGCTGCACCGGGTTCTCCAGGTGGCTGTCTACCGGACCTTGTCCCTTGTTGTGCCAGTCATCTGTCCTCTCCAAGTAAGCTCCTCTCTCGCTCTTATATCTCCTGTGTTGGTGTGTGCCCGTCACCCTTCTCCTTGTGCTTTTCCCATAGGGTTGTCCGGCTGTACGGCCTCCTGCCTCTGTGCCCGAAGCAGACGCCACCATCAACACATTTACATCCCGCAGACACACATTCATACACTCCTGTTGTTAATAAACTATTTGAACTACTCTGAGCCTGTGTGTGTGCGTCTCCTGAGCCGTGCGTTATGTCAGTACGGCTTCAGCAGAGCGGCTCGGCAGACGGCGGGCTCACACACCGGCTTACCACTCTCGAGACTCGGGTGGATCAGATAGCTTATCAGCAACAGGTGATCCTCAATCAGTTAATAAATATAAATAACCGATTGGACCGCTTGGACCCCCAACAGCCGTTCCCCCCGGCTCGTCAGGGTGGCGCGGCTCCTGCCGCTCCAGTGGCCGTCCAGCAGGCTCCGGCGGCACCGACTCGGCTCACGGCCATTCTGACCCCCGTCCGCTTTAGCGGAAAGCTCGGCGGAGCGCGGGGGTTCATAATGCAATGTGAGTCCGTGTTCCATCGTGTGCCCGGAGACTTTCCCTCAGATCATAGCCGGATTGGTTATATCGGAAATCTCCTGGAGGGGCGAGCATTAACTTGGACCTACGCCGTAATGGCGAGGCCCAGTTATGCCACCCTCACATATGACCAATTCATGAGACGCTTCCTGGAAGTCTTTGACCATTCGCGTACCGAGACGGTCCAGGTCGATCGGCTTCTTGCCTTCCAGCAGGGAAGCCGGTTGGCAGCGGACTACGCGGTCGACTTCCGGGTAGCGGCGGAGGAATTAGGCTGGGAGGAACGCTCCCTCTGCGGCCTTTTCCTCCGCAGTCTCAATGATGATCTGAGGGATGAACTGGCTGGGCGGGATATCCCTGAGACGCTAGCGGAGCTAACATCCCTTGCCATCAGTTTGGACAACAGGCTGCGCGAGCGCTCCTCGGGACAGAAGTCATCTTCTTCTCGCCCTCGTGGAGCCTTGTTGCGCCTGCCCCAAGCTCGCCCCCTGGCGACGCCGCCACCATCGCGCCCCGAGGAGTCGGAGCCGATGGTGACGGGATGGACAAAGCTCTCTCCGGCGGAGAGACAACGCCGCCGTGAGTTAAATCTCTGTATGTATTGCGGAGATATTCAACACACGGTAGAGCTTTGTCCACAGAAGCCAAACGGCGGGGTCCGCGAGTCACTGTAGGGGGCCTCGCGGACGTCAATCGGTTAAGTCCCCTCACACAATTGAAGCTGCCCATCCGTTTCTGCCACAACCCCACTGGGCATCTCACCCATGCACTGGTGGATTCGGGCGCGGAAGGCAGCTTTATTTCACAAAGCCTGGCAACCCGATTGGGCATCCGCTGTCAGGCACTCAGGAACCCCATCTCCCTGGTCAACCTCTCTCGAGCCTCCCTTGGGAGAGTTACGCACCAGACCGTCCCCGTCCCGGTTATTATCTCTGGAAACCACCGGGAGGAGATAACCTTTTACGTCCTGCCCAACTCTGTGTCGCCCGTCATCCTGGGGTATCCCTGGCTACGCCTCCACAACCCCGTTCTGGATTGGAAGTCCGCCGGGGTGTCGGCATGGAGTACGTTCTGCATGGGCACCTGTCTTCAGTCCGCTGCCTGTTCTCCGTCCACTTCTCCCCCTCCTATGGACGCTGCACCCCCGGACCTGTCCTTGGTGCCACTGGAATTTCACGACCTGGGTATGGTATTCAGCAAATCCAAGGCGATGTCTCTCCCTCCTCATCGGCCCTATGACTGCGCAATCAATCTCCGCCAGGGGGCACCCTTACCTTCTGGATGACTCTACAGTCTATCGGCGCCGGAGAAGGAGACAATGAACTCATACCTCAAGGAGTCGCTGAGTGCTGGGATTATCCGCCCATCGTCATCACCTGTGGGGGCAGGATTCTTCTTCGTTGGTAAGAAGGACGGATCCCTCCGTCCTTGCATTGACTATCGTGCCCTTAATGACATAACAGAGAAGGATCGTTACACCCTGCCCCTCATGGACACCGCTTTCCACTCCCTCCAGGGGGCGACTTGGTTCACCAAGCTGGATCTACGCAGCGCATACCACCTCGTCCGGATCCGGGAGGGAGACGAGTGGAAAACAGCCTTCCGTACCCCGAACGGCCACTTCGAGTACCTGGTGATGCCGTTCGGGTTGACCAACGCTCCAGCCGTCTTTCAGCGCCTCATCAACGACGTCCTCCAGGATTTCATCGGCCTTTTTGTGTTCGTCTACCTGGATGACATACTCATCTTCTCCAAGTCCAGGGACGAGCACCAGGTCCACGTGAGGCGGGTCCTCCAAAGACTGCTGGAGAACCGGTTATACGTGAAGGCCGAGAAGTGTGAATTTTACGCAAAGACAACATCCTTCCTTGGGTTCATCATCTCACACGACCAGGTGCTTCCGGACCCAGAGAAGGTGAAGGCGGTGGTGGAATGGCCTACACCTGCATCAAGGAAGCAGGTGCAACAGTTCGTTGGGTTTGCGAACTTCTACCGCCGCTTCGTCCCAAATTTTGGCACCATCGTCGGTCCGCTGACCCGCCTCACATCCCCTAAGGTCCCGTTCCGGTGGACCGAAGAGGCCGCAGCTGCTTTTCAGGCGCTGAAGGCGGAGTTCTCCTCCTCCCGGGTCCTTAGCCAAGTCAACCCTGCGCTGCAGTGCATCGTGGAAGTGGACGCTTCGGACACAGGAGTGGGGGCGGTGCTATCCCAGCGGTCGCCAGACAACGGTATCAAACGGCCCTGCGCCTTCTTCTCCCGGCGCTTGTCCCCGGCGGAGAGGAATTACGACGTGGGTGACAGAGAGCTCCTCGCCATCAAGCTTGCGCTACAGGAGTGGCGTCACTGGCTAGAGGGGGCGGACCTGCCGTTCGTGGTCCTGACGGACCACAAGAACTTGGAATACCTTAGATCTGCCAGGCGCCTGAATGTTCACCAGGCGTGCTGGTCCTTGTTCTTCGCCAGGTTTCAATTTACCATCACCTTCAGGCCTGGCTCCAAGAACGGCCTGCCCGACGCCCTCTCTAGGCAATTCGCCCCTGAGGAGTTGGAGGACACGGTCCACACCATCCTACCCAGGTCGTGCGTCGTGGGAGCCGTCACCTGGGACATCGAGAGCAAGATCCGGAAGGCGCAGGAAGTGGAACCTGACCCTGGCGGCGGACCGGAGGGGAGGCTGTTCGTGCCATCCACGGTTCGAGGGGAGGTCATCCACTGGTTGCACACATCCAAGCTCACCTGTCACCCTGGCTCCTCCCGGATGATTGACCTCCTCCGGCGGTCCTTTTGGTGGCCGGGCCTGTGGAGGGACGCTGCCCGCTACGCCCGGGCCTGTCCAGTTTGTGCCACCAACAAATCGGATAATGCCCCTCCAGCGGGTTTGCTCCAGCCTCTGCCCGTCCCTGGCAGGCCCTGGTCGCATATCGCCCTGGATTTCGTCACCGGACTCCCAGTCTCGAACACCTACGACACCATCCTGACCATCGTGGACCGCCTCTCCAAGGCGGTACACTTCGTCCCCCTACGAGGTCTCCCAACTGCCCTGGAGATGGCGGACCTCCTCATCCAACACGTGGTCAGGCTGCATGGGATTCCGGTGGACGTGGTCTCGGACTGGGGGCCCCAATTTTCTTCAGAGGTTTGGAGGTCGTTCTGCAACGCCTTAGGAGCCAAGGTGAGCCTCTCCTCCGGCCATCACCCCCAATCCAACGGGCAGTGTGAGTGGACCAACCAGGAGCTGGAGGCTGCGCTCTGCTGTGTAACGGCGTCCAAACCTACGTCCTGGAGTAACCACCTCGCCTGGGTTGAATACGCCCATAACACCGCTCGCTCTTCTGCTACAGGGATGTCCCCCTTTAAGGCGTCCCTGGGTTACGACCCCCCGCTGTTCCCAGCGCAGGAGAGTGAGGTAACTGTCCCCTCAGTACGGGCGCATCTCAGGCAGTTCTGCTCCATCTGGGCGTCAGCGCGCAATGCGCTTTTATGCACGGCGGAGCGCAACAGAGCCGTGGCGGACCGGCACAGAAGACCTGCCCCGGCGTACAGAGTTGGTCAGCAAGTCTACGTGTCGACCCAGGACGTGACATTAAAGGGCGAGAGGAGGAAGCTGGCACAGCACTTTATGGGTCCTTACCCCATCACCAGGATCGTCAACCCGGTGGCTGTGCGTGTAGCTATTCCCCCCTCCCTCCGCATCCATCCCACCTTCCACGTGTCCAAGGTGAAGCTGGCAGTCTCCGATCCCCTTTGCCCTCCTCCTGCTGCGCAACCCGCGCCCCGGATGATTGGTGGCCATCCGGCCTGGTCCGTCGCCTCCATCCTGGACTCCCGGCGCCGGGGTTGTGGGTTGCAGTACTTGGTGGACTGGGAGGGCTATGGGCCTGAACATCGACAGTGGGTACCCTCGTCGTTTGTGTTGGACCCGTCGCTCATCGCTGATTTCCACCGAGCGCACCCAGAGAAGCCATCACCAGGAGGCACTGCTAGAGGGGGGAGTACTGTCACGCCGCGCCGCTCATCAGCGGCGCCACCTGCACGCACACCTGCACATCGTCAGCGGCGAGGGATATAAGCCGCCTCGCCCTGAGCTTCGGCCTGAAGCCGTCAGACTTCTCCATGCATCGCTGTGAGTTCCTTCACCCTCAGCTGATTACTCTGGTAAGAAGACCTTACCTCCTTTTCCTTCCCAGTCTGCTCCCCTGTGCACAGGTGGATTCCCCGGCGGCGGACGACGCCTCTCCATCGCCTGTTCCTCGCTGCTGCACCGGGTTCTCCAGGTGGCTGTCTACCAGACCTTGTCCCTTGTTGTGCCAGTCATCTGTCCTCTCCAAGTAAGCTCCTCTCTCGCTCTTATATCTCCTGTGTTGGTGTGTGCCCGTCACCCTTCTCCTTGTGCTTTTCCCATAGGGTTGTCCGGCTGTACGGCCTCCTGCCTCTGTGCCCGAAGCAGACGCCGCCATCAACACATTTACATCCCGCAGACACACATTCATACACTCCTGTTGTTAATAAACTATTTGAACTACTCTGAGCCTGTGTGTGTGCGTCTCCTGAGCCATGCGTTATGTCACACGCAAGCATATAATTTTATAAATGTTTTTCAGCTGAAAGAGTGATCATTATATTGTTGGGCTTATTAACAAAATAATTTTCAAGTCCAAAATTCCTTTTACAGGAGAAGCTATATTCTCCTTTGTTGGTTTAAAATAAATAAATAAAAACATAAATCGTTTCCTACATCAGTAATTTGATACAACATATAGACATTTCTCCTCATAGTTTGCTTATACGGTCTTTACTATAGCTTCACACTCTTCAGAACAAGCCAGACAGAGTTCATTATGGACTGTCCTGAAATGTCTCCAGGACATCTGATCACCTACTGTGGACAGTGAAGTCACATCATTTTGACTTCTGTCTCACCCCCCCCCCCCCCCCCCACACACACACACACGTTACTTTGCTTGAGTTACCATCATTCATACATCTCCTCCCTGGCTTCTAGTTTGTAAACATGGTACATGATGATACATAAAAACAGTGACAGCTTGTACTTAATATTTTGCTTATACCAAAACAACAGCAGCTTCTTTCTCTGGAATTCAAACAGCGCACAGTGGTTGATTGACAATGCAACGTCTGCTACTAGCTGTCTTAGCTCCTTTCTAACAATATGAAAAGCAATCTATGGTTTGGTGCAGCAAAATGAGAAGTAGTAATCATTCCAAAATGTTGATAACCACGGGTAAATGTAAAGAAGTGTGAGACATCATTTGAGCTACTTACTGGATCCGCCACACACCTCTCTTCCAGGGCCACCTTTACTTGCCATTAGGCCCCGGGGCTGAGAGGTTTTGTAGCCCCCCTTTATTCTTTATACCTGGACAAAAGGGATAATTGGGCCAGATCAGACAGATTACAGGTTTGTAGGAGCCTGGAGGGTGTAACAACAGATGACACAACACAGAAGGTGTATGTGTCACGACCTGAACGCTCTTTCTCTGCGTTCAGGTTGTCCAGTGTCGCTCCTGCTCCGGGGTAGTCCGTGCCGGGTCTTCCATGGCCCGCTCTTTGACAGCGCCCAGCTGATTGCCAGCTGTCTAGTTCAGCTGCGCTGGGACAGCTGTCTCCTATTCCCAATCATCTCCCCCATTTAAGCGAGCAGCCGAGTTACTCGTCGCTGCGACCTCGCTATGGGAAGACATGCCTTGTGTTTCCCACGACTGTTAGCTCCTACGACTAGCTTCAGTTCGCCGTTACCTCGGCGTTTCACCCAAAGTAAGTGTTGCGACTCGGCGTGCGTTTTTCCCTCGCCTCCTCTCTAGCCTTTCTCCCTGGGTGGTATGTTACCCTTAGTTCTGTGTGTGTTTTAGCCCCACGTGGCTCTTTACTTTGCTGTCCGTTATTTAGTGTAGTGTGTGTTTTGTGTTAATAAATTACGCTAACTCACTGGTCACCCTCGTATCTCCTTTCTGGCTCGTGAGAGCCAGAGTTATGACAGTATGGAACTTGCGACTATATATATTTTTACAGATATGTCACGTCGGCCTCCGTCGGTCTATGATGACCATGGAAGAGAATCCAAAACGTCCACTCCGCTGGAACAGCACTGCCTGTGGCCGAACAGGCCAACGCGCACCGGTGTTCCACCTTCCAGCGTTGGGCGTTGGTAGGATTCAAGCCTGGGCAGGAAGATATGGAGGACAAGATGTTGCCCATGCAGCATGTCCCCCCTCTCCACGTCACTGATGAATCCAAAGGAACAGCAGGGCTGCTATAGTTTGGCACCAGCGCCATCGCAGGAGCTGCCAGAACGATGTTGAGCACAACAGAGAACTGCCTTAGGGGCTCCGACTCCGGATTTTTCCTCAGGGTTGACTCCCGAAGCCTTTCCCGTGACCGGGTGTGCCGCAAGGCAGCGGAGGTTTGAAATCAGGGTTTACCTTCCCCTAGATGGGCTACCTTCCCAGGTTGACGAGCCACCATCTACCCGAAGCATCTGGTTTTAAGGCGCCAGAGATCCGCCCTCGCCCCTTCTCCTATTAGTAAAAGCAGTTCCGCCAGGCTTAGAGACTAAACCACACGGGCAGGCTAGGAGTTGAACTTAGTTGTCAGAGGCTTTTCGAGACGCACGCCTTAAGGAGCATTTTATGAGCACTGGGAGCTTAACCCCAGTGCCGCTCCTGGCTATGACAACCTTGGAACCAACAGATATGTACACATAATCAAAAAAAAAAAAAAAGCACAGCACTGTAACAATAATGAAAAAAAAAATTAAAATAAAATACTCCAAATATATTTACAGTGTGTACAGTTCTCTAGTGTCCGTTCCAGGTGATCAGTGGGATCATCTCTAGCAGGCGGTAGGTTCGGGCAATCGGCTCGCCATCCAGATCTGGAGAATGCACGCTTGTAATCCAGTCCAAACAAAAAACCTGACCTACAGAATAGGTCAGAACATAGAAAATAAGCTATTGAAATGAACCTTTTTCTAACCATTACAGCTCTGAAAAAACAACCTCCTCCTGTGCAAAACCTAGCCAGAATTAGCATCGGAGGGTTAGCATGTTAAGCTAGCACAACAATTTACAACAAACTTGCACTTCAAAACACACACAAACCACAGGTTGAACATTAACCACCAAGCAGCAATCAATGGCAAGGGAATTCAGAATCAGAATCAGAATCAGCTTTATTGCCAAGTATATTTACAAGTAAACACACAAGGAATTTGACTTGACATTGGGCGCGCACGTTAGGCGCATCCAATGACACGGCAGCCATAAAGGCGCCTGTCTGCAGTGGGGGTAAAGGGGGGAAGGGGGGGGGGAACACAATAGGCAGAGAGAAAAAACATAGTTATCAGAATCACGCTCGTATAAGCTCATATAAGCTCATGAGCCAAATTTTGATTACACAGAAAAAAACCCTCTATGCACATTAGCAGACAATAGATACAATCACACAGCAGAGGGAGGGAGAGCAGTGTGTGTATATTTGCATGTCATTGTGTAGTGTGAGTGTAACAGTTGTTAGTGAGCAGCAGAGGGCGCCTCCTGGCAGTGGATAGATGTTATAATCATGTGACTTATAAACAAGTCCAGAGATCAGAGTCTGTCTCTCTTTTCCTCTTCCTTGCAGAAGGCACATGGGCATTGTCCCTGAGAGACCAATCCGCTGACGACAACAACTGATTGTTGATGTATGGGTAGACATAAGCCACTTCTCCGGTGTTATCTTCATCGAGGAGGAATGTAAACAAGGGCACCAAAACACAAGGTCAAATCTGCACAGTGCACTCAGAGAATAAAAAATTTCTCTCTCTTCGATTCTGTGCTTCAGTTTCATACAGGCTTGAATCATACTTTAGATCATTCTCTGGAGAGCACTCAGCGATCCACAGATGTTATCCACCTACCGAAACATAGGTAAAACATGTCCAGAGAGTTCGTTCTCTCTTCAATGCATGCCAGATAGTAAATTCCATGTTAATCCTGACATAACGCACGGCTCAGGAGACGCACACACACAGGCTCAGAGTAGTTCAAATAGTTTATTAACAACGGGCGTGAATGAGTGCGTGTCTGCGGGGTGTAAATGTGTTGGTGGCGGTGTCCGCTTCAGACACAGAGGCAGGTGACCGTACAGCCGGGCAACCCTATGGAGAAGACACAGGGAGAGGGTGACAGGCATACACCAACACAGGAGGGATTATGGCAAGAGAAGGACTTACTTGGATGACAGGTCAGCTGGCACAGCAAGGGACGAAACCCGGGAGACAGCCACCTGGAGAGCTCGGTGCAACAGCGAGGAATGGGCGTTGGAGAGAAGACGTCCGCCGCCGCCGGGAAATCCACCTGTGCACAGGGGAGCAGACTGGAGAGAGAAGGTAAGGCTTCTTACCCAAATAATTGCGCTGAAGATAGTAGATGACTCACAACGGTGAGGAACGAAGTCTGACGGCTTCAGGCCGAGCCTCCGGGCGAGGCGGCTTTTCTCCTTCGCCGCTGATGAGGATCAGGTGTGTGAGCAGGTGGCGCCGCTGATGAACGGCGCGGCGTGACAGTACTCCCCCCTCTAGCAGCGCCTCCTGGCGATGGCTTATCCGGGTGCGCTCGGTGGAAGTCCGCGATGAGCGATGGGTCCAACACAAACGACGAGGGTACCCACTGTCGATGCTCGGGCCCATAGCCCTCCCAGTCCACCAAGTACTGCAACCCACGACCCCGGCGTCGAGAGTCCAGGATGGAAGCGACAGACCAGGCCGGATGGCCATCAATCATCCGGGGCGCGGGTTGCGCAGCAGGAGTGGGGCAAAGGGGGTCGGTGACTGCCAGCTTCACCTTCGACACGTGGAAGGTGGGATGGATGCGGAGGGAGGGGGGAATAGCCACACGCACAGCCACCGGGTTGATGATCCGGGTGATGGGATAGGGACCCATGAAGCGCTGTGCCAGCTTTCTCCTCTCACCTTTTAGGGTGACGTCCTGGGTGGAAACGTAGACACGTTGCCCAACTCTGTACGCCGGGGCAGGTCTTCTATGCCGGTCCGCCACAGTCCTGTTGCGCTCCGCTGTGCGTAAAAGCGCCTTGCGCGCGGCAGCCCAGATGGAGCGGAACTGCCTGAGATGTGCTCTAACCGAGGGGACGGTCACCTCACTCTCCTGCTCTGGAAAGAGCGGGGGGTCGTAACCCAGGGACGCCTTGAATGGAGACATCCCCGTAGCAGAAGAGCGAGCGGTATTATGAGCATACTCGACCCAGGCGAGATGGTTGCTCCAGGACGTTGGTTTAGATGAGGTCACACAGCGGAGCGCAGCCTCCAGCTCCTGGTTGGTCCGCTCACACTGCCCGTTGGACTGGGGGTGATGGCCGGAGGAGAGGCTCACCTTGGCTCCGATGGCGTTACAGAACGACCTCCAAACCTCGGATGAAAATTGGGGACCCCGGTCCGAGACCACGTCCACCGGAATCCCGTGCAGCCTGACCACGTGTTGGACAAGGAGACCCGCCGTCTCCAGGGCAGTAGGGAGACCTCGCAGGGGGACGAAGTGCGCCGCCTTGGAGAAACGGTCCACGATGGTCAGGATGGAGTCAAAGGAGTTGGAAACGGGGAGACCGGTGACGAAATCCAACGCGATGTGCGACCAGGGCCTGCCAGGAACGGGCAGGGGCTGGAGCAGACCCGCTGGAGGGGCGTTTCCCGACTTGCAGGTGGCACAGATAGGGCAAGCCCGGGCGTAGCGGGCCGCGTCCCTCCGCAGGCCTGGCCACCAAAAGGACCGTTGGAGGAGGTTGATCATCCGGGAGGTGCCGGGATGACAGGTGAGCCGGGAGGTGTGGAGCCAGTGGATGACCTCTCCTCGGACCGCAGATGGCACGAACAGTCTTCCCTCCGGTCCGCCGCCAGGATCAGGTTCCACCTCCTGCGCCTTCCGGATCTTGCTCTTGATGTCCCAAGAGATGGCACCCACGACGCACGACCTGGGCAGGATGGTGTGGGGCGTCTCCTCAGCCCCCACGGGGGTAAACTGCCTAGAGAGGGCATCAGGCAGGCCGTTCTTGGAGCCTGGCCTGAAGGTGATGGTAAAATGGAACCTGGCGAAGAACAAAGACCAGCGCGCCTGGCGGGCGTTCAGGCGCTTGGCAGATCGTAAATATTCTAAGTTCTTGTGGTCCGTCAGGACCACGAACGGCAGGTCCGCCCCCTCTAGCCAGTGGCGCCACTCCTGTAAGGCGAGTTTGATGGCCAGGAGCTCCCTGTCCCCCACATCGTAGTTCCTCTCCGCCGGGGACAAGCGCTGGGAGAAGAAGGCACAGGGTCGTTTGGCGCCATCGTCCGGTGACCGCTGGGATAGCCAGCTCCCACTCCCGTGTCCCACTCCCGTGCTCCCACTCCCGTGTCCGAGGCATCCACCTCCACTATGCACTGCAGCGCGGGGTCGACCTGGCGAAGAACCCGGGAGGAGGAGAATTCCGCCTTCAGCGCCTTAAAGGCAGCAGCGACCTCCTCTGTCCACCGGAAAGGGACCTTCGGGGACGTGAGGCGGGTCAGCGGTCCGACGATCGAGCTGAAGTTGGGCACAAAGCGGCGGTAGAAATTGGCGAAGCCAACAAATTGTTGCACCTGCTTCCGGGATGCGGGAGTAGGCCACTCCACCACCGCCTTCACCTTCTCTGGGTCTGGAAGCACCTGGTCTTGAGAGATGATAAATCCCAGGAAGGATGTGGTCCTAGCGTAGAATTCGCACTTCTCAGCCTTCACGTAGAGCCGATTCTCCAGCAGTCTTTGGAGGACCCGCCTCACATGGACCTGGTGCTCGTCCCTGGACCTGGAGAAGATAAGGATGTCGTCCAGGTAGACGAACACGAAGAGGCCGATGAAATCCCGGAGGACATCGTTGATGAGGCGCTGAAAGACGGCAGGAGCGTTGGTTAACCCGAACGGCATGACTAGGTATTCAAAGTGGCCGTTCGGGGTACGGAAGGCTGTCTTCCACTCATCTCCCTCCCGGATCCTGACGAGGTGGTAAGCGCTGCGTAGATCCAACTTGGTAAACCAGGTCGCCCCCTGGAGGGAGTGGAAGGCAGTGTCCATGAGGGGCAGGGTGTAACGGTCCCTCTCAGTGATGTCGTTGAGCGCACGGTAGTCTATGCAGGGGCGGAGGGACCCGTCCTTTTTCCCGACGAAGAAGAACCCTGCCCCCACGGGTGACGACGATGGGCGAATTATCCCAGCGCTCAGTGATTCCTTCAGGTAGGTGTTCATTGTCTCCTTCTCTGGCGCAGACAGGCTGTAGAGCCGACCAGAAGGTAAGGGGGCCCCCTGGCGGAGGTTGATGGCACAGTCATAGGGCCGATGAGGGGGAAGAGACATAGCTTTCGCCTTGCTGAACACCATACCCAGGTCGTGAAACTCCGGAGGCACCAGAGACAGGTCCGGGGGTGCTGCGTCCGCCACAGGGGGGGAAGCGGACGGGGAGCAGGCAGCGGACTGAAGGCAGGTGCCCATACAAAACGTGCTCCATGCCGCTACCCCAGCTGACTTCCAGTCCAGGACAGGGTTGTGGAGGCGTAGCCAGGGATACCCCAGGATGACGGGCGACACAGAGTTGGGCAGGACGTAGAAAACCATCTCCTCCCGGTGGTTCCCTGAGATGATGACCGGGACGGGGACGGTCTGATGTGAGACTCTCCCAAGGGAGGCACGAGAGAGATTGACCAGGGAGATGGGGTTTCTCAGTGCCTGACAGCGGATGCCCAATCGGGTTGCCAGGCTTTGTGAAATGAAGCTGCCTTCTGCGCCCGAATCCACCAGTGCGTGGGTGAGATGCCCAGTGGGGTTGTGGCAGAAACGGATGGGCAGCTTCAATTGGGTGAGGGGATTTGGCCGATTGACGTCCGTGAGGCCCCCTACAGTGACTCGCGGACCCCGCCGTTTGGCTTCAGCGGACAAAGCTCCACCGTGTGCTGATTGTCTCCGCAATACATGCAGAGACCCAACTCACGGCGGCGTTGTCTCTCTGCCGGGGAGAGCTTTGTCCAGCCCGTCACCATCGGCTCCGACTCCTCAGGGCGCGATGGTGGCGGCGTCGCCAGGGGGCGAACTTGGGGCAGGCGCGAGGCTCCCCGAGGGCGAGAAGTAGACGACTTCCGTCCTGAGGAGCGCTCGCGCAGCCTGTTGTCCAAGCTAATAGCTAGTGAGGTTAGCTCCGCTAGCGTTCCGGGGACATCCCGTCCAGCCAGTTCATCCCTCAGATCGTCATTGAGGCTGCGGAGGAACAGGCCACAGAGGGAACGTTCGTCCCAGCCCAATTCCTCCGCTGCTACCCGGTAGTCGATAGCATAGTCCGCGGCTGACCGGCTTCCCTGCTGGAGAGCGAGAAGCCGATCGACCTGGACCGTCTCGGTGCGAGAATGGTCGAACACCTCCAGGAAGCGCCTCACGAACTCGGCATAGGTGAGGGTGGCATAACTGGGTCTCGCCATTATAGCGTAGGCCCAGGTTAAAGCGCGCCCCTCCAGAAGGTTACCTATGTAGCCGATTCGGCTGTGATCTGAGGGAAAGTCCCCGGGCACACGGTCGAACACGGACTCACACTGCATCACAAACCCCCGCGCTCCGCCGAGCTTTCCGCTAAAGCGAGCGGGGGTCGGAATTGGTGTGAGACGGGCCGGTGCCACTGGAGCTGGCTGAACGGCCGCAGGAACAGCAGGAGCTGCGCCACCCTGGGGAGCCGGGGGGAACGGCTGCTGGGGGTCCAGACGGTCCAATCGGTTTGTTATTGCAACTAATTGGTTCAGGATCACCTGTTGTTGATAAGCGATCTGATCTACTCGAACCTCGAGAGTGGTAAGACGGTGTGCGAGCCCGCCGTCTGCCGAGCCGCTCTGCTGAAGCCGTACTGACATAACGCACGGCTCAGGAGACGCACACACACAGGCTCAGAGTAGTTCAAATAGTTTATTAACAACGGGCGTGAATGAGTGCGTGTCTGCGGGGTGTAAATGTGTTGGTGGCGGTGTCCGCTTCAGACACAGAGGCAGGTGACCGTACAGCCGGGCAACCCTATGGAGAAGACACAGGGAGAGGGTGACAGGCATACACCAACACAGGAGGGATTATGGCAAGAGAAGGACTTACTTGGATGACAGGTCAGCTGGCACAGCAAGGGACGAAACCCGGGAGACAGCCACCTGGAGAGCTCGGTGCAACAGCGAGGAATGGGCGTTGGAGAGAAGACGTCCGCCACCGCCGGGAAATCCACCTGTGCACAGGGGAGCAGACTGGAGAGAGAAGGTAAGGCTTCTTACCCAAATAATTGCGCTGAAGATAGTAGATGACTCACAACGGTGAGGAACGAAGTCTGACAGCTTCAGGCCGAGCCTCCGGGCGAGGCGGCTTTTCTCCTTCGCCGCTGATGAGGATCAGGTGTGTGAGCAGGTGGCGCCGCTGATGAACGGCGCGGCGTGACAAATCCTGCCGCTGACAGTCAGTGCTCCCCCCAGCTGGACGAATTGTTGAATTTGTTAAGGGAGCTACGCCGGGGTCCGCATTTGATTAGCTCACCCAGATAATTTCGATACACTAGGAAAACTCCAGGGGCCAAACAGAAGATCCTGTGATCAGTTCAATCTCAGTCGAATCACACAGACACATGAATTCCAATGCCATGAGTCTCCCTTGGGTTCCCCCTGACCCGATCTTCTTCTTTTAAAGGTGACAATCGCATATAAGCCGCTTTCCAGATCCATAATTTCCATTTGGATTAAGATTCAGCCAGGAGAAGAGTGACATTGCAAGCTGGGATCAGAAGGGAGAGGATTAGGAGGGAGAGGGAAGAAAAGCGTCTGCTCTCTCTCAGAAGCGGAAGTGAATTGGGACCTTTGCTAACCGTTACAGCTTTGGAAAATAGCTTTTTCTGGTAAAAAAAAAAACTAGCCGAAATTAGCGTGGTTAGCATTTCAAGCTAGTGATTAGCATTTCCCATACACACTAAATGGATAGCACTCACCATGCTAATCGACACGTGCGTCAGGGGGTTCCCGCGCTCAACGGCGTTAACAGCCTTTGGATCCAAATCTTAAAATTTAACAAACGGGGTATTAGAATTTGATAGTACAGCAATGTCTCATTGTGGGTATTAGTTTAGGCTTACCAATGTCAAGTTTTATCCAAGACAAAGACTGCTATCAGCACGCTAGCTCACTGTCTCCGTAAGGGAGCGCGCTCTCTCAGTCGTGTCTCGGCAATGTCTGACAGCGTTCTGCGGATTACACACAGACCGAGCGAGGGAGCGTGTGACCCCATTGGCTGGCGTGACCCCATTGGCTGTTGCTGCCAAACAAAAGACGCAGCCATTGGTCGCTCGACACACCAGATAAAAACATTTGGAACTTTATCAAAACTCCCCAGAAAATGTTCCCTACTGTTTTATGACTATATATTTATTTAAATATTCATCTTTAAATTATTTACTCCCATTGTGAAATGGGTGTTTTTCTCTTCAAAAGCGGCATCAATATTCATATTTTTATTCGCGTTTTTAACTCTGGGTTGCATTATCAAAATTATCTTGTCAGAAAAAAAAAAAAGCATAAAGCCTTGACTTAACATATTTTATCTTATTAATAATAATGCATCAGATTTATATAATGCTTTATCGTAGACACTCAAAGACGCTTTACAAATACAGACGTGGACAAAATTGTTGGTACCCCTCTGTTAATGAAAGAAAAACCCACAATAGTCACAGAAATAACTTGAATCTGACAAAAGTGGTAATAAATAAAAATTCTATGAAAATTAACCATTGAAAATCATACAGTGCTTTTGAATTGTGGTTCAACAGAATTATTTTAAAAAACAAACTCATGAAACAGGCCTGGACAAAAATGATGGTACCCTTAACTTAATATTTTGTTGCACAACTTTTTGAGGCAATCACTGCAATCAAACGATTTCTGTAACTGTCAGTGAGACTTCTGCACCTCTCAGCAGGTATTTTGGCCCACTCCTCATGAGCAAACTGCTCCAGTTGTCTCAGGTTTGAAGGGTGCCTTCTCCAGACGGCATGTTTCAGCTCTTTCTACAGATGTTCAATAGGATTTAGATCAGGGCTCATAGAAGGCCACTTTAGAATAGTCCAGTGTTTCGCTCTTAGCCATTCTTGGGTGTTTTTAGCTGTGTTTTGGATCATTATCCTGTTGCAAGACCCATGACCTGCGACTGAGACCAAGCTGTCTGACACTGGGCAGCACATTTCTCTCTAGAATACCTTGATAGTCTTGAGATTTCATTGTACCCTGCACAGATTCAAGACACCCTGTGCCAGATGCAGCAAAGCAGCCCCAGAACTTAACAGAACCTCCTCCATGATTCACAGTAGGGACAGTGTTCTTTTCTTGGTATGCTTCATTTTTGCATCTGTGGACATAGCGCTGATGTGTCTTGCCAAAAAGTTCCAGTTTTGTCTCATCTGTCCATAGGACATTCTCACAGAAGCTTTGTGGCTTGTCAACATGCAGTTTGGCAAATTCAAGTCTGACTTTTTAATGATTTGTTTTCAACAGTGGTGTCCTCCTTGGTCATCTCCCATGAAGTCCACTTTGGCTCAAACAACGACGGATGGTGCGATCTGACACTGATGTACCTTGACCTTGGAGTTCACCATGAATGTGTTTAGAGGTTGTTCTGGGCTCTTTTGTTACCATTCGTATTATCCGTCTCCTCCTGCGGCCACATCCAGGGAGGTTGGCTACAGTCCCGTGGAGCTTAAATTTCTGAATAATATGTGCAACTGTAGTCACAGGAACATCAAGCTGCTTGGAGATGGTCTTATAGCCTTTAACTTTAACATGCTTGTCTATAGTTTTCTTTCTAATCTCCTGAGACAACTCTCTCCTTTGCTTCCTCTGGTCCATGTTTAGTGTGGTACACACCATGTCACCAAACAGCACAGTGACTACTTGTCACCCTTTAAATAGGCCGACTGACTGATTACAAGTTTGTAGACACCTGTGATGTTAATTAGAGGACACATCTTGGTTGAACATGTCCCTATGGTCACATTATTTTCAATCTTTTCTAGGGGTACCATCATTTTTGTCCAGGCCTGTTTCATGAGTTTGTTTTTTAAAATAATTCTGTTGAGCCACAATTCAAAAGCATTGTCTGATTTTCATTGGTTAATTTTCATAGAATTTTCTATTTATTACCACTTTTGTCAGATTCAAGTTATTTCTGTGACCATTGTGGGTTTTTCTTTCATTAACAGAGGGGTACCAACAATTTTGTCCACGTCTGTAGATACATTATTCATTCACTCCAGACAGACAATGGTAGCGTCAGGCTACTACTGTAGCCACAGCTGCCCTGGGGCAGGCTGACTGAAACGTGGCTGCCAATCTGCGCCAAAGGCCTCTCCAGCTTACTAAGATTTCCATTCTTACAGTGTGACAGATACTACTGCCTTAAACATAAACACAAGATTCAAACAATGTACAACAGCAGCAATCAAAAACTTGCACAGGTGAAGGGAAAGAAGTGCCAATAGCATGTCTTATCTTTAGAAATGCTTTCTTTTGGCCTTCTTTAATGGAAAGTCCTTCATTATGTCATTTATGTCCAGCTCATAAATAATGTCATACTCTATGGACATCAGTGTGAGGTTACAGTTTGTTTTAGTAGCATGCCTTAGTCAGCCTACTTTTTAGCAAGTTCTGAGGCTGTGTCTCATTTCAGGCATTGCAGCCTTGTAGACTGCGGCCCTGGAGGCCAGAGCACTCAAAGGCTGCATCTAAAGGCTGATTTATGACTTAAATGAGACGGTCTAGGCTTTGGAGGATGTATGTTTGCGTGACTACGCATTACCCTGTTGCCTAGCAACCCTGACAGCATCAGCTGAGGTTTTTTTGCTGACATTTTTAACAGAGATAGAACTTTATTTTTTATCTTCTTTTATTATTGTATTTTCTTTACCTTTTATTTGAGAATCTTCACCAGACAGAGGACCATGACAGATAAAATAAGACTTTAGCTCATGTTAAAGTCAGCAGGTTAAATTAAGGTAAATTAAAACCACAAAATAGATAAATTAATTTTTATTACTTTAAATATGTGTACCAGTTACATTGAACTCTAAAGTATATTCTTAATTACATGACCAGTAGAAAATCAGAGAGTTTACTGTTATCATTTCTGACCATGATGTAGCTAAATAATTAGATGTTCTGCCTTGTATCAGCTCTGACATTTTGTTTTTGATGTTCTAGAGCAGACCACAGTCCTGTACTGTAGGATGATGACCTTCAATGATCTTCAGCAGCAGAACAGATTCCATCTTCAGCTTCATCCCAGTTGTACCAGTGCATCTCAGTCAATTAGAAAATCATGATTTGTCATTTAATTTTAAAAACTATAATCATTATCATCAATATTAAATCAGGTATAAAATGTTTCACTCTGTGTGTAATAAATAGATGAAAATCTCTTTTAGAATTAGCTTGTACAAAATCATTTTTTTCAAAAAACAACTTCACTGAAATGCAGTTTTTCTAACTATTAACAGTAAACATGCAATATATTTTTGTTTAGCTTGTTTCAGTTTGCAAAGTAAACTGCTAAAAAAATTGCAATCAATAAAGCAATTCATCAAATATCTTTTATTGTAATTATTTCAGTCAAATATCAGTTTTATAAATCTTGAGTCCAGCCCGTTCTCTCCACAGCTGACCCTCGGTTCCTGCAGTTTCTCCACCCTGGACCTCAGAAATAAATCAGCAAAAAGGGAAAAATATCAGAAAAATCTGATTATCACTTGAGATGTGATGGACCTTTTTAAGATCAGCATAATAAAATTATTACAGATGCATAATAAAATTCAGCATAATAATAAAATAATAAAATTCAGCATAATAAAATTATTACAATTATCCCTCCTCAGCTTCATAAAGTGCTCCGTTTTCTCTAAAAACAATCTTAGGTGATTTTTTTTTTTTTTTTTTTTACAGCACCACATAGTAAATAAATAACATTAACTTCCTGATGTCTCTACGGGACTTTAGAAGTTATCTTAAGCAAGTTATTTCAACCATGTCATACTGTATTTTCATTTTACTGACATTAGTTAATAAACTGACATTAATGGAAAAAAATTTTGACTTCAGAAAAAATAACAGTTCAACATGGTTAATTAATACATTAAATGAAGCATACAGCACATCAGAAAAATAATGTCATGTAACATGAGCTTAAATAACACGGCATAACAAAAGTAATTTTTTTTGTAAGTTGTCTGTGTTTTTTCAACTGATTAAAGACAATTTTGCACCGCTGAATCAGAAAATGACATCTGTTTCTCTCAATCAGGTCAGGTTTTTATATTAAGTTATAAGCAGTTGTACAGTTGTACTGTAAATTGAATAGTTGACACTGATAAAGGTAAGTACATGTAAATTGAATGTTACGTCATCATTGTTCAAAATTCAGAGAATTTCAAGAAATAAAAAAGAATTTTACATCATATAAAGTGAAAATACCCGTACATGTAAACAAAAACGTAAGAAAACGTGGCCATTTTTCAAAAAGTTGACCTGATTGAGCAAAACCAAAGTGATTTTTGGATTCAGCACATCAAAATTGTCCTAAATCAGCTATAAAAACTTAAACAATAAATTTGGTGTTGACCAGTGTAATCAGATGTTGCTGTTTTCTGGATTATTGGTGTTTTCACGTTCAAACCGCTGCATAATTCAAGCAAAAAAAAAAAAAAAAACCCAAAACTTACTTTGAACTGTTTCTGACTTTGTTCTGCTTCTGCCTGAGCCGAGAAAGAAAAAAAAAAGTTACACTAAGCCATGCACTGCTTATTGGGATACATTAAGACCACAATGATACTCTTAGTGTATCCATGGTTTTCGGGGTTTTGAAGGCTGCATTTATCGGACACATGCAGGAGCTCATGGAATGAGACAGTCTAGGACTCAGCACAGTCACATGTCCAGCCTAGAAATGCACACTTTGAGGACTCAGAACCTAAAGTGAGACACAGCCTGAGTCTACTGTCCCACACACAGCTGTCTGATGTAAGCAATCATGGCCTGTCCCAGTGACCTAGCTTTTCTTGTGCAGGTCTCCAACTCTCAGCTTGTCTTCTCCACTGGCTTGCTCTGTTTCGGCAGGATCTGGTGGTCTTCTCCTCTAGGTGAGTGCTTTAATGGCCCACCTGTCTCCTCGGTGCACTAAATAGCAACTCCGCTGATGCTCCAGCTTAAAAAAATCCTTTACGGTTCTGTTTTTTTTTGTTTTTTTTGTTTTTTTTTTGAGTAATTCATTTTCCCTAAGCTCTTCTCCTCTCCATAATTTTTTGACCGCCACTCAAACATTTTTCCGGACATTTTTACCTAGCTAATTACTTCTTACCTCTCATTGGTGTTTGCATAGTCACATGCCAAAACAAGTCCTATGATAGGCTATTGTTGCGTGGTACCCACTTGTAAATTAGAACAGTCAGCAGCCACGCACAAATATCAAGTGATGGACATAGAATCTGACGAATTAACAACAATGTGATCTTTTTATTGGCTCATGATAGGCCCCTGATCTCCGTAGGCCGTTCATTAAGGCAGCCTTGCTCTGTATGTGTGTGTGTTGCAGCCAGGCGGGGCTCCAGGGCATGCGGCAGGTGATACAGGGGAGAGAGTGTGTGAGAGGAGGGGTCATACCATTTGTGTGTTGGGGGTGTTTCCTTTTTGTTTTTAAAAAGTTTAAACCAGAAACTACTGAATATGCTTTGAATGTTATTTCAGCTTGTCAAAGACAAACTAAAATTTTATAATCACAATTTTTCTTACTCCAAATTTTAGGGGTGCTGCAGCACCAGATGTAACAGATGTAACAGATGTAAGGAGTAGGAGTAAATATCTGGGGTCAATCATCCTATGGGATGGAGAGCACATTAGAAAGATTTATAAAAGAGGATGTAGGCAGGGTGGAGTGGGTGAGGATAAGTGTTAGAGGTTATTTGTGACAGAAGGATAGTGATGAGTGAAAGGGAAGATTTTCAAGATGGTAGTGATACCAGCTATGGTGTACTGTATGCTTTGGCAATGATGGCACAAACAAAAGAAATGAGGTGGAGCTGAAGGTAACAGAGTTGAAGATGCTGAGATTCTCATTGGGACTGACTAGGAGACAGTATTAGAAATGAGAACATCTGTGGGACAACTCAGGTTGAGCAGTTTGGAGACAAAGTAAGAGCGGCAAAGCTCAGATGGTTTGAACATGTACAGAGGAGAGATAGTGTATGTACTGGACAATGGATGTTGAAGATGGAGCTGCCAGGCAGGAGGAAAAGAGGAAGACCACAGAAGATTCATGGAAGTAGTGAAGGAGGACATGGAGAGGGTTGGTATCTGAGAAGAGGATGCAAGGGATAGGGTGAGATGGAGGCAGATGATCCACTGTGGCAATCCTTAAAGGCAGTAACCGAAAGAAGAAGTAAACATTTTAGGAGTTTAAGTTTAAATCAAATTGATGAAGGGAAAAAAGGTTTAAATTAAAAAAAAAATGTCTGAAGTTTATGAGAAAAAAGTTTCAAACATAAAATAAAATAGTCTCAAATTTATAAGGAGAAAACAAATATAGGAAAACAGTTGGAAATTTAAATGAAAAATCTTTAAAATTTACAAGAAAAAGTAATAAATTTAAAAGAAAGCTGGCACTGACTATGAGTAAAAAAAAATCTTAAACTGCAAAGACAAAAGTCATATCTCAGGTCAGTTTTTAAGAAGACACTCTTACTCAACTATTTATCAGTGACAACTCTTGAGTAATTATTATCGTAAGTAGTAAATGTACTTGAGTGCAGTTTCTGGCTACTCTACTACCTCTGATTGCATGACTGTGAAAGTACATATTTTTTTTTTATTCTTTCTCAAGCTGTGGGGTCATCAATTGTTTTCATGACTGTACATTCACCTCAAAAATAATCATCATTCACAAAACATGTAAGGGGGGAATAAGTGACAACTTGCAGGCTCGCCATCTCTCACTCCCAGACACACAGCTTTACCAACAGATGTGCACGCACGCACGCACGCACGCACGCGCACACACACACACACACACACACACACAGATACCAGCTTACCTCCCATTTCTTTTCCTCACACTCCTCATCTTCTCCCTTGACCTTGATCAATTGACTCTGCAGGTCACCAAGCCCACAGGTCCCCATGACAGACTCCCAGAAGAGCAGATTTGTTACCGTTCTGCGGTTGGATCACTGCTGTCCAATGGGATCTGGTTTGGAAGTTGATATGCAACTGGGAGTATTGAGGATCTCTGGCTTCATGCCATGTGCCTGGCTGTCCTTTTCTCCTCCCTTGTATAAGACTTTTGTTTTTCTTTCTTCTCTAATAAAGTTTCTTATTTCACCTTATTCCTCTTTCAAGGGCTATAAATACAGTGTATATAAATAAGCAAATAAAAATAAATGAATAAAGCAACAGTGAAGCTCAATTTTTGCTCTTCACAAGTCTTCTTAAAACAATAAAATGTCATTTCCTTTTCAACGCTGCTATTCATCATTAGAGATAAGCGAAACAAATTTAGAGAATATCTGAAAACTGCTAAAAACTTACAAAGGCAAAATTCTTTAGCCTTTAATACATCTATACACCAAAAATGACTTTTACAAATGAAGAATGTCAGTCTTTCTCCTCTGCAGGCACATACTGTATTCATTTACATAAGTTCATAAGAGGCTTATTTTGCAGGCTCTGAAGACATCATTCTGTATGGTAATTACAGTACGTCCCTGTTGTTCACTTTTCTATGACTATCATGATTATTTTTCACTGAAACTGTATCATACTTTTAAAATAGCAGTATAATTTGTCCTGTAGGCTAAATATTTCCAAACAATGGTAAATAGCTGATATAAATCACAATTTGATTTACTATCTGCCTTTAACAAAAAAAAAAAAGATGATTTATTTCTACACACACTGCAACAAGACAGTTTTCAAAATAATTTAAGGCTTGTGCCTCAAGTTCAAAAGTTTTACACTGACCAACCTTAGATCGGTGTTCCAATACCAGTAGGTAAGTTAGGTACAGTTGCGTCAAAAATGTGGGCACTGCTGCCTTAAAAAAAAAACCAAAACCTTTATCCACCTTATTCCTAGGCCCCATGATGCCTTGCGTGAATTATGGTAGCAACTTCAGGAACTGGTTGTTGTCACTGAAATGGGACACTTTTCCTTTTTAAAAACAATGACTTTGGCATCAAAAATGTGGGAACGTGGCCTTTTGCGCCTCAAAAAAAAGGAATATAATCATACCACTTCCCACAACTATCTAGGGATAGAAAGATGATCTTAAAAAGTGGCCTGGCAGACAGTAGCTCCATTTGTTAACACCGCTGCTAAGATGCTAACGCTGTAAACGAATAAAAGCTCTGATATCAATGTCTCCACCGCAATAAAGTCGGCTGGATTTTGTTAAAATATGTTGGACATAATCAAATTTACCTCAGAGCAGACGTAGAGTCTAGTCAGCGCCACAAAGAACCACAACACTGTGATTGAACGTTTTAAATTAAAACATAAAACATCAGATCTCTGACATTCATACAAGTGAAAATATACCTGGTGCTGCTGTGTCTGTACCACCGATCACACAAACAAACCTTTAGTTTTCAGTGCATGATCTATTCATTGCTGTTGAAGCCACAGATTTAGCTGTGCTTGTCTGTGAGAAGCCTCACACCATCAACAGGAGCAAGTACCAGAACTATGCAAAAACATTCAAAAATACAAAAACTACAAGTGATATAATTAACTGCCACTTGAGTGCAAAACACGGACTGTATTTTTTTTTTTTTTTTTTGTTACTTATTTGTACCCGTAGGTAGATTTGGTTTGCGGTCTGGTGACAAGCCACCGGCTGCTGGTCGCTGCGTGCGCGAGCGCCCTAAACCTACATGTTTTTGGTATGCGGGAGGAAACCGGAGAAATCCCGGAGTAAACCCACGCAACACGGGGAGAACATGCAAACTCCACACAGCTCACTGTTGGTCGGGGGCTGGGATCGAACCCACGATCTCATGATCCCCGCGATCCCCCGGCCGAGGGTAAAACTGTGCTGCCACAGTGCTAAACCACTGCGCCACCGTGCAGCCCTGTATGCAGACTATACATTAAAATGAATTTGAAAAACTTTAAGAAATCCTATTTTAAATGCCCCTGCTACTCCACTCTCACTGATTTAACACTACGTCAGCCAAAATCGGAAGCTCCGCCCATAATCGTTCCTACAGCGGCACCCCCCAGGAATAAGGTGGATATCATTTTTCTCCCCATGATGACATTTTGAGTCTTCCAGGGATTTTCCTGTACATCAAGAAATGGGAAATATCCCTAAAAGGTAAATGTCACTCGTCTTCATATGCACCCACTGCACTTTTATGGCCAGCCTAAATGCCTGCCATGTAGACAGGCGGGGAGTCAGTGGTGTTAGCTTTTGAGCTAACAGTGGTACTCGCAAGTTCCCACCAAGTGCACTTTATGTTGTTATTTTCTTTAGATTTCAGTCACCCTAATAGCCATCCCTGTTTCCACCTTGTTCTCTAATCCACAGTCAGTAATATAATGTAGATCATGTCATTCTGGCTTATTCTGTAATATTTTTGCCATGATACCAGCAGCAAATACAGGTGCATCGCAGTAAATTACAATATCATCAAAAAGTTGATTTAGTTTAGTAATTCAATTAAAAAAAATGAAACTCATATACACTACCTTTCAAAAATTTGAGGTCACCCAGACAATTATTTTGTGTTTTCCATGAAAAGTCACGCTTATTTACCACCATGAGTTGTAAAATGAATAGAAAATATAGTCAAGGCATTGACAAGGTTAGAAATAATGATTTGTATTTGAAATAATTTTTTTCCTTCAAACTTTGCTTGCGTCAAAGAATCCTCCATTTGCAGCAATTACAGCATTGCAGACCTAACATGATTGCACAAGGGTTTTCTAATCATCCATTAGCCTTCTGACGCAATGAGCAAACACATTGTACCATTAGAACACTGTAGTGATAGTTGCTGGAAATGGGCCTCTATACACCTATCTAGATATTGCACCAAAAAACAGACATTTGCAGCTAGAATAGTCATTTACCACATTAGCAATGTATAGAGTGTATTTCTGATTAGTTTAAAGTTATCTTCATTGAAAAAAAGTGCTTTTCTTTCAAAAAATAACGAAATTTCTAAGTGACCCCAAACTTTTGAACGGTAGTGTATACTGCTCAAAAAATAAAGGGAATACTTTGAAAACATCAGATTTTAATGGGAAAAAATAAGCTGGATATCGAAATTGTGGCAGGCTAGTCCAGCTTACTCAGATTAAAGGAACACTTTTTAATGGCTTAAAGCTTATGAAAACCCCAAATAAAGTTTCTCAAAAAATTAGAATATTACATAAATTTAATTTAAAAATATTTTTAATACAAATGTTGGCTGACTGAAAAGTATGTCCATGTACACACTCAATAGTTGGTTGGGGCTCCTTTTGTATGAATTACTGCATCAATGCAGCATAGCATGAAGGCGATCAGCCTTTGGTACTGCTGAGGTGTTATGAAGGCCCAGGCTGCGTTGATAGTGGCTGTCAGCTCATCTGCATTGTGGGTTCTGGTGTCTCTCCTCTTCCTCTTGACAATATCCCATAGATTCTCTATGGGGTTTTGGTCAAGGGAGTTTGCTGGCTAGTCAAGCACAGTGATATGAAGGTCATTAAACCAGGTTTTGTTACTTTTAGCAGTGTGGGCAAGTGCCAAATCCTGTTGAAAAAATGAAATCAGCATCTCCATAAAGCTTGTCAGCAGAAGGAAGAATGAAGTGCTTTAAAATTTCCTGCTAGACAACTGCACTGACTTTGGACTTGATAAAACACAGGAGACCAACACCAGCAGATGACATGGCTCCACAAATCATCACTGACAGTGGAAACTTCACACGGGACCTCAAGTAACTTGGATTCTGTGCTTCTCTTCTCTTCCTCCAGACTCTGGAACCTTGACTTCCAAATGAAAGGCAAAATTAACTTTCATCTGAGCAGGGGTCTTCTGTATTGAGTGTATGCATCGACATATCTTTCAGTCAGCCAACATTTCTCTTAATAATGTCTTTTAATTAATTTTAAATAATATTCTAACTTTTTGAGAAACTAAATTTGGGGGTTTTATTAGCTATAAGCCATAACCATCAAAATTAAAAGAAATAAACACTTGAAATACACCACTCTGTGTGTAATGAATCTATATAATATGAGTTTCACTTTTTAAATTGAATTACTGAAATAAATCAACTCATTGATGACATTCTATTTTATTGAGATGCACGTGCCATTCTTAAATGCTATTTTAGCTTGTTTTCTTGTAGTATTATCTTATTATCACTACTAAAGGCAATTAGCTGAAGCTAGGAGTTCCCCTACTTAATCACAACTGTTTCTGTCCTTTTATTTTTAATGGTCTCTCTAGTGAACTCGCAATAATCTTTCAAAGATCTCTGTAGATCGCCATCAAAGTGGCTAAAAATTATTTTTTTTCATCTCCCCAAATTTCCACAGAAATGACTTTTCCAGGCTATACAAGAAGGTTGAGAGATCAGGAAAATTCTTAATCTCTGGCCTCAAAAAAGTAGTTTTTGTCTAAATGTTTGGGAGATCCTTGTGTATTTTTGACTAAGTTCAAACTTTGAAGAGACTGCTGAGATCACTGGAAGACTGGTTCTAGACATGTCAGGACTCTGTAGGACATTTATGATGAGGATACAGGTAAGCTTTTTCCTTAGAGACTCTTCCATGAAAACCTTCTTTCTGTAAGCATTGCTGCACAGTTGAATAGTGCACCACCATGGAGTGTGATAAACCTTCCTATGTGGTTTTACAGTCATATATGGGATTCTGATTTACCATTATGACCAGGTTACACAGAGTTCTCTCTGGGACTTTTATTGGTCATCTCATTTTGACCTCCACAGTTCCTCTCCTCTCTTAATTATTTTGCAGAGTGGAAACTGCAAGCTTTGTGTGCATCAACCAGTTTCATTTTCCATGTTTTACACAACTGTTAGAGGAACCAGTTGTTGATGAGTGTTTTCACAAGGTTCGAGGAGTCGGAAATTTAAAAGCTTTGAAACTGTCCCCAGCTGACACTTCTTAATTACAATTGCTGACATGCCTAATGAGCTGATTTTGATCTGAGTATGTAAAAAACAACATTTTTTCCACTTACACATAAAAAACGACCAGAACTTCAACTATCAAATACATACAGTATTTATAAATATGTCACATTGTTTTTTTTTGTTTTTTTTGCCTAGGTTCTAGGGTCCAAATGTAGAACCCTTCTGCATAAAGGAGCGACTGCTCTACAAATCTCATTAACCACATACAGCATATCTTAATTGTGTAACCATATTTGGTCACTATGATGAATGTTTAAATGACAAATTTCTTGTCTTTTGAATTTTTTATTAGAGCATTATATCTAGTGTTTAACTGCAAAGTACCATTTGATTGAATTTATCATAAAGAACTATATTTGAATCAGAGGAGGAAAGTGCTGCCTTGGAGAATAAATTATCTTTAATTGACAAATTACATTGCCTCAATTAGTCTGTTCATGAATTTGTCTTTATAATGTGCAGCTTTCAACTTATAAATGTTCTTTCCACTGCTATTTCCATCCCTGTTTTAGCTCTTTCTTGGGTTCTGAAGATTTCAATATTAATGTGTTAATAGGAGACATTACAATTCAAATGAGTCATTTCAAACCAAATTTACAAAGATCAAATTAATGATTTGATTGATGATAAAAAAATATGATTGAATTTCAAGTGATTTAAAAACATATTTTCTGTTTTAAATAAATATAAAATGCATAGGACAAACATTTTCTCTTCATTCATTAAGATGGTGGCAGTGGCACAGCTCGTTTACACGCAGCAGCTAGATGCTCCAGACTACTGCGCTCGTTTGTGTTTTTTCTGCCTTTTTCTATGTTCCTTCTGTGACGGACCAATTACCTACAGTCACCAAGAACTTCTAGGTATTGGTCGCCAGCTTACCTCCAACATCTCCAGCGCTCATTCCAGTAATTACCAGCACATCCCTCAGACCTTCGGGGGCTCCATGGTTTGTTATGCCCCACAAACGGCGCAGTTGACGGAAGAGGAAGAAGAAACATGGCTGCAGGGCTGGCCTCCATTCCCAGCTGCAAAAACTACAGACTAAACCACTATTACGTTCAATTTTTCTCACCAACGCCAGATTCCTTGCCAACAAAATGGATGAGCTGCGATCAGAGATCACCTACAATTGCTACATCTGGGACTGCTGTATTGTGATTGTGACCAAATCATGACTGAACCCACATATTCCTGCCGTCGCTGTCAAATTACCTGGCCAAACCACGCACTGTGTCGAATGCAGCGTTGATTCTCGTAAGGAAAGGGGTGGAGGGCTCTGTGTTTATGTGCTTCAGACTTGATGTAAATAACATCAGAGAAAATTCATAGCCACCGTTCAGTGGACTGAGAGGCCATGTCCTTCCTGTGTAGGCCTTTATCTTGCCCGCAAGCTAACAAGAGTAATTTTAACAACTGTTTACATTCCTCCAGATGCTGAACGTAGCTTAGTACTCATCACCTTCCAGCACATTGTCAGCAGGCAGACAAAGAGATCACCCAGATGCAGTTCACATTATTGCAGGGGATTTTAACAAAGCATGTTTAAAGACTGTATTTCCAAAATTCAGTCACCCAGATCACCCAGATCAGCACCCAGATCACCCAGATCACCCAGATGCAGTTCACCCAGATCACCCAGATGCAGTTCACATTATTGCAGGGGATTTTAACAAAGCAAGTTTAAAGACTGTTATTTCAAAATTCTACCAACATGTTAAGTGTCCCCACAAGAGGCGAAAGAAACACAGGATTGTGTTTACTCAATATTAAGCACACCTACAGAGCCACCCCTCCCCCACCTTGAACATCAGACCATCTCTGTCTGCTTCTAATTACCTGCCGACACACGCCTCAGGACAAGCCCCCCCACCCCAACCAAAAAAACAATTAAAACCCTGCCTGAAAATGCCCCTCCTCCAACTACAGGACTGCTTTACCTGCACTGATTGGAACAATCTTTGAACAGTAGGACCTGGGCCCCATGTACAAAGACTGGTGGATTTCTTACTGAAATATGGCATACGTTTAAATCAAGAAAATGCCATACGCAAAAAAAAAAAATAAAAATCCAGGTGTATTTAAAATAATTCTGTTGAACCACAATTCAAAAATATTGTCTGATTTTCATTGGTTAATTTTCATAGAATTTTTATTTATTACCACTTTTGTCAGATTCAAGTTATTTCTGTGACCATTGTGGGTTTTTCTTTCATTAACAGAGGGGTACCAACAATTTTGTCCACGTCTGTATTGAGAGGCATCCAGGCCCTCACCAACTACAGGGGCCAGGACCCCCCAACATCAGACAGTAGCCTCACTCTGGCAGAGGAGCTTTAGAGCTTCTTTACTTGGTTTGAGCACACCTCCCCCCAAACTTTACCCCCCTCCGCTCCTCTTCCCCCTCCTCTCCCCCTCTCTCTCCCCTCCCCTCCTCCCTCTCTCTACAGGCGCATGAGGCGATGATTGCAACCGAGAGTAGTGAAACCCCTGCAGAGGGTGCTGGTCCAGACGGCATCCCAAGAGCGGTGGTCAAAGCATGTGCAGACAAGTTGGCAAGGATCCTCACCAAGCTGTTCAACCTCTCTTTGATGCATGCCACCGTCCCCTCCTGCCTCAAGGCCTCCACCATAATCCCCATCCCCAAACAGTCCACAATTGACCACCTGACTCACTACAGACCCATAGCTCTCACGTCTGTAGTCATTAAAGGCCCTTTTTCACTTGTACCCACTCAGCCCTACTTGCCTCGACTCTGCTTTAAACTTAACTCAGTTTGCCTTTTGTTTCCATTACAGCTGAGTACTGCCTGGGGTGGGTGGGATTTTTTACAGCAAGGCGGCTCCGCATCTCCAGTGATGAAAAAACACGTGACACAAGCAAAGCAACATGGTGGCTTACGAGGCGACTGCTCGGTCTCTGGCTTTTTGTCAGAGTAAAGGCACAAAAGAAGAGCCAGACAAGGGTACAGGCAATGAGACAAAACTCTCTGGAAAAGTACTGGAGCGTTTTGGAAGCCATAGAGCCTAAGACATGAGGATACGAACTAGATCACATATGAAGGTAAGTTAATGATTGCTAATGCTAGTTTGCTTTAAGTCCACCGTACTACATTGTAATGTCTGCAAGTTATTACTTTTAGATTCTAAAATATGTCTGCTGGGTGTGTGTTTCAGATGGTTTACTTGTGGCAAAATTACCGCTTCAAACCATGGGTCTGGGCGCTCAACACAGCCTCTCACTGATGTCACCCCAGCTTCACAAACGCTCAGTGGTTACAGAACTTAAATATGTCTGTAGAAACGTTTAGCTTCCTGTGCAACAAATTGCTCTGATCTGTGTGAAAATCATGGAGAGACTGTTGAGACATCATGGGATGGGGGCGGCGGTGGCGCAGGTGTAGTGTGACTGACTACTGAGCGGAGGGTCATGGGTTTGAGTCCTGCTCTGTCTGCTGTCCACTTGTCGAAGTGTCCTTGAGCAGACATTGAACCCCCAGTTGCTCCTGTGGCCTGGTTAGCACTTGTGTGTATGGCAGCTCTGCCGCCATCAGTGTGTGAATGTGTGTGTGAATGGGTGGATTGTAGGATCTTTAAAGCGCTTTGGTCATCCTAGATGAGAAGAAAAGCGCTATATAAGTGAACGCCATTTAAACACCATGTACCTGCTCCAGCAACACTGAGTCTGTGGTGGTGTCATGGCAAAAAGTGATCAGCTGACAAAACTTGATCACCAGGTGCCATACTGTATTCTAGTTATGGGGTTATATTAGCCCTAAAATATAAACTTCAACAGGTAAACAGTACTGTGCTAGGTATAATAAGATATATATTATATTATATATTATAATAAGATTAACAATTATGATACATTTTAAGCCAAAACAAACTTGATCTAGGATTAAAAGCAATTAAAATAACACAGTCACAACGTTACATGGAAAATACTTGGATTTAATGGATAGATAAATGTAGATACCTGTATTGAATTCTCTGCATCAACAATGTACTATACATGTATCATTTAGTATTGCACTGGGGAATTTTCATAATAAACCTTTGTACTTTTTGCAGACCTGTCTTCACTTTTGTTTTATGTGTGAAGGTAACCACCAGGTGGACATAAATTAAATACTAAAAGATTGGAAAAGCTGTCTAAGAACAATCCAGCAGTTTGAGAAATCACTTTTGGTTTGGTGTAAGTCTGTCAACAGAATTATGAACCATAAAGCAGTTTGTGTTAAAATGTTAAATCCCATTAAACCCTAACCTAGGGGTGTCCAATCATGTGCCATGGAGGGCCAAGACCCTGCAGGTTCTCTCTTCTACCCAGTCTCTTCAGCAGGTGTTTTCACTGATCAGCAGTCAGTGGAAGAAATTCAGTGGAATCTGCTGTTGAAAACACTGGTTGGAGGTATAGCCTGCAGGATCTTAGCCCTCCATGGCACATGACTGGACACCCCTGCCCTGACTCATTATTAGAAAATACAGATGTTAATATGGCCCAGAATTCCTCCATATGCTGGTACTATCACTAAAGTGTGCAGTGTCTTCTGCACTGGCACATCCCAGCAATACAGTCTTCAGTAAATAAATAATTGTTTTTGCGTACGTTTCCTTAAAAATTAGAGATTTTTTTCAACATCATTGATAAATGTTTGTACTGTTGACTCTTTTCACACTTGTGTCTTAACAAACAAAATATAAAAATCATGATGCAAACAAACTTTTCTTTTTTTTTTTTCTTTTTCTTAACCTCTTAGCATTACTGTCACGAATGCGGCCCTCTGGGACAGAAAAACACAGGTCCACACACAGGACTGTAGTGTGACATTTAATTTAACAAAAAGACAAACGGTGCATGACATACAAAAATTGCAAATAAGGAAAACTTACAGACAAGCACTCCAGAGCCAGAATCGCCCCGCGAGTGCAGATAAAAGAAGACAAAGGAATAGTCCAATACATCCAACCATGACTGCGGCAAAGAAACAATAAGAAGGCAGTGTTTAAATAACCGGTAATCAAATGGGGCACAAGTGTGTGGAGCAGAGTGGGCAAATGACCTGATTAAACAATTACATGCAGCTTGGGCTGGCAGAGAAAAAACCTGGGTAAAGGTGGGTGTGACTGGCAAGAGGGAAAGGGCTTAGAGACAAAACAAACCAAAAATACACACACAGAACTGTCAACATAACAACAACAGAAAAATACTCAAAACTGCAAAAGGAAGTCTGAGCGCTGAGAACAAAGCTCAGACACATGACAATTGCTGCCAATTTTCCACGGTGGAAAAGTAAAATTTTGATTAAGAAAAATCTTTCATTATTTACCATTACACACAGATAACATGGAAACATAGCACGGCTGGATTACCAAAATGTGTCTAAATATTTTTTCGCTACAATGTCATGATTCACTGCATCACAAGATTTTGTTGGTCCAAAACTGCTCCACAACCTGTAACCTGACCTTGATCTATAGACGGATTATAGGATGTTTAAGTAATTAGACTCCAAATATACTCCATTTAAAAATGTCCTTACAACCCTTTTTTTCTAAAACTTTGGAGAGTGTTGGTAATGTACTATAGACACATAACCTGATTTACAGCTGAATTTGGTCAGAAGAGAGGATGTGTATGTAATTATTGACTCTTTTCCCACCAGTGTCAAAACAGACAAACACAATCATGATGCAAACACAGTCACTAGTTTATTACAAGTATCAACACAATTGCACACTGTTTTGTTTTGGATGTACACAAGGTAAAAAACACTTGGGGTGGGGAGACAGGGTCACACAAGTCGGCTACTCATCACGTTCACAAGCTTGCCCGTTTCCAGCCAGAAAACTTGATTGAAGGGCAACAGTTTGTGTAATCTCCTCCCTGCGGAAGGTGACTTCTTGCTCCCTTGCTTCACGTGCGTCATCGGGCAAGCTGGGATGATGGCCTGTATGTGCTGGGCAAGTGCTTTACCGTACTGTTCAAGCTACCGTTCATGAAGCCGCACCTCATCACCATGCATCTGGACAAACACAGTGGCAAGGTCTGTTGTGGGGTGGCTCCTTTTCTTCTGGCCTAGACGAAAGACAGAAATGGATGGTGCTTAGTTAATTCAATTCAATTCAATTCAACTTTATTTATATAGCGCCATTTCACAACAACAGTCATAGGATGAACAGTAGAACAGTCAAAGCAAGTTCAAAACATATACTGTATTAGGGAAATACACTTGTGTAAGCCAGTGGTGGGATGTGACAAAAATGCTTCGTTGTTGTATTTAAGCACAATTGTCATGTTGCTGCCCCTCAGTAGAGCAGATTTTGCAGGCACCAGGTTATGTTTAAAATCATCATCATATCAGTCTGTTGTGGGCAACAATGACTGTTTCATTTAGGTCTGATCAGATTCCTCATGACAGCTCTGTCCTTAGCCTGCCACTGCCAGGAACTCTGTCTATATCCAGCTTCTTCAAGTTTCTTTTTACAGTGTCTTTAAATCTGAGGCTTTGGTCTACCCTGATTGTGTTTGCCCTCGCAAAACTTGAGTAGAGTAATTGCCGAGGGAGACGCTGGTGGTCCATCCTCTCAACTTGTCCGAGCCATCTCAGGTTCGTCTGTATTAGCATGTCTTCCATTGATGGTAGACCAGCTTGTTTCAACACTTCTATGTTGGTTATCTTGTCTTTCCATGAGATGTTCATTATGGCTTGAAGATGTCTCATCGTGTACGCATGGAGTTTCTTTACCTGCACTCTGTAGACAGCATCGTACAATAGAGTAGCCAGTACTGTCGCCCTCCACACTTTGCATTTCATACGGATAGACACATGTCGAATGTTCCACAGTCTCTCCCTTAAGTTTCCAAACACAACACTTGCTCTTTCCATTCTGTGAGATAGTTCATCCTCCAGCCTAGCATTCTCTGAAACAGTACTCCCTAGATACTTGAAAGTCTTGCAGTTGACTAGTGCTCTGTACCATTGCTGATCTCTTCTGGTAGTGATGCTGATAATTGGAACTTTGGTGGTTGATAAAGGCACTCTGTCTTCTTGATGTTGATTTTGATACTGAATTGGCTAGCTGCTCTTGCAAATTTCTCCACTAAAGATTACATATCTTCTGCACTGTGTGCAACTAGACCACTGTCGTCGGCAAAGAGCATTTCTCTTAGTACTTTTATTGATTTCTTACTCTTGGCTATAAACTGTGCCACATTGAATAAGTCTGCTTCTTTCCTTGTTTGAATGTATACTACTTCTGAAGTGTCTTTGCAGGCCACCTTAAGCATGGCTGTCAGATATAGTGAGAAGAGCGTAGGCGCCAGCACACACCCTTGTTTCACCCCGTTGCTTACTGAAAAGTCTTTAGATACTGAACCACTCATTGCCACTTTTACTTGCATACCTATATGGAGTGCCTCGATCAGGCTGACAAACTTCTCTGTACAGTCATATTTCTTGAGTACCTGCCAAAGTCCTTGTCGCGAAACAGTATCGAAGGCTTTATTGAAATCTATGAAGACTACATAAAGTACACTTTTCTTGAACCTGTTTCAAGAAGAAAATCATGACCATTGTGTTTCTTCCACCTCTAAAGCTGCACTGGGTTTCCGGTAGTATGTTCTGCGAGATGTGTTCATTGAGTCTGTTCAGTAGTACATGTGAGACAATCTTACCAACAGTGGCTAGCAGTGATATACCTCGTAATCCCACAATCTTTCCTGTCACCTCTTCTGAACAAAGGCACAATACTTGCATCCTTCCTGTCTTGAGGTACTTTCTGGGCATCCCATATCTCTTGGATGAGCTTGTGCAGGCAGTTGGTCCGCTGAACACCACCAAATTTCCACACTTCTGCTGGAATTCCATCCCTTCCTGGAGCTTTATCATCCTGTGTTGTCCTGATAGCTGCCATTAGTTCATCGAGATTTGATGGTTCATCCAGACTTGATACAGCTGGTCACTGCACTAGAGCTTCTTTAGCCTCTCCAGTGAGATCTCCAGGTTGTTTAGTAGTTGGTCAAAGTGGTCTGCAAATGTGTCCAGGATCTTGTCTTTCTCCTGCAAAACCGTTTCACCATCCATAGCCTATAGTTGGATCAGTCCTCTTGGTTTAGGGCCATAGATTTCTCTTAAACCTGCAAAGAATGCTTTCATGTCTTTCCTGTCTGCTGCAGTTTGAAGTTCCTCTGCTTTTTCATCCCACCAGTTGGACTTCATCTCTCTGGTGTACTTCTGTAGCTCACTCTAAGCCTTTGAGTATTTCTTCTTCTTTGACCTTTTGTTACACTGTAGGTTTTCCTGCCTTGCTCTATTCCTCACTTCTAGTAGTTTCTTCAGATGTTCATCATGCTCATCAAACCAATCTTGATGTTTCCTATCAGGGTGGCCTAATACATCACTTGCAGTCTGATACACCGCATCCTTCAGTGTTGCCCATTTCTCTTCTATGTCATTCTCTGAGTGTTTGCTTTCCCAGTCTTTCAAGTTTTCATCCATTTCCTGTGTAAGTTCTTCCTGCTTCTTTTGGCCTTTCAGTACACTATTGTTTTAACTTCCGTGGTGGCTTCGACACCCATCCTGCAGTGCGGTTTTTCATCTGCAATCCTTAATCTAGATCTCAGCATAACATGATCAGTGCCACAGTCCGCACTTCTCATTGCTCTGGTGCCCACTACATCCCTTATGTCTCTCTGCCTGACTATGATGTAGTCTAGCAAGTGCCAGTGCTTGGATCTTGGGTGCATCCATGTCTTCTTGTGTGTGTCCTTGTGCTTAAATAGAGAGTTGGTTATCATAAGGTTGTACTCTGAACATAGTGCAAGTAGAAGTTCTCCATTAGCATTGCACTTGCCTACTCCATGACTGCCTAGCACTCCTTTCCATTTCTCAGTGTCCGAAACAACTCTGGCATTAAAATCTCCAATGAGTATCAGCCCGTCATCAGCCGGTACACGCCTGATAGTCTCACGTAAATCACTGTAGAACTCTTCCTTCACCTCCTCTGTGTTGGTCATTGTTGGGGCATATACACTGATGAGTGTGGCATACATCTTCCACTGTAGTGGGAGTCTCATAGTCATTACCCTGTCATTGTTTGGCACTGGTTCCTCATCAAGCATTGCTGCTATCTCCTTTCTTACTGCAAAGCTCACCCCTGCTTCAATCCTTTCTTGAGTTGATTTCCCACTCCAAAAGAAGATGTACCCATGGTCTTCCAAGCTGTCATATCCAGGCAATCTTGTTTCACTAAGTGCAGCTATGTCTACATTGTACCCGTTCATTTCCAGGGCCACAAGCGCGGTCTGTCTTTCTGGGCGCTGTGATGTTGTTCTGTCCAACAGAGTGTGTACATTCCATTCTGCTACACACAAGGCTGCTGTTTTCCTCTTCTTTTGTCTTCCTGCTCCTAGCTTACTTTTTGCTGCCTGTCGGAGTGTGAACAGATAATTTGTTTTTATTGTGGCCTCAGAAATCTTAATGAGTTAATACAGTCAGCTGACTTGAATCATTTCAATGAAGCACGTTGACTGCAAGTACATTTGAAAGTGAGTTCATGTGCTACATCAGTTTTTAGAAAACAAGAATTATATCAGTACTTCCTCAACCACAGCTAAAAATGGGACCAGGTTGTGGACCCCTGACAAGTGAGCACCCCAGGATCCACTGTGTACATGTTCAAGTACATTTTCAATCCAGGGATTTATGGTGGAAAAGAAACAGCACAGCAACACTGTTCCAACACTGTTTTTGGAAAATCCACAGAATAGGTATGTTGGTCTATTCTGAGGCTTTAGGAAATTTTATTAATCACTCTATTAATCACTGGTTTGAAAAAGCACTTGCATATGTTGAGATTTTGGATCCCGTGGTCCATTTGACCGGTATCCATAAACACAACAGGGTGTTAATCTTTTGTTTATTGTGCCTTACCAGCACTTCAACGTGTCGTGCCAGATGTTGACGGAGCTGGAGCTGGTGATGGGGTTGGTACTGGTGTCAGCTCCGATACTGGTGCTGCAATAGATGCAGGAGGGATTCATGCTGAGGGAGGAGGACCCCTGGCATGTGGAAACAGATTCTAGAAAGAAAATGCACACAGCTTAATGCCCAGCACCAAAGTGAAACACGTACACAAAACTTTTTTAATCAGGATTAGCATATTTCATCATTTTGCTCTCACAAGCGAATACTTCAGATAAAGCAAGCACGAATCAGCAGAGTTGGCTACTAGCTAGCTAGCGCTCCTTGCTAACATTTGTTAGCCAGGAAAGAACGGTGTTGTTATTGCTCAAAAAAGTGAGCTTGCCACCAATAGGATAAATAATTGAAAAGATGCACAATATCACAAAACACTCACCATCTATGGTCTGCAACAATGACGTGTCGACCCAAAACTCCTTGCCATTGCTGGCCAATGGCATCCATTGAACCACTTCAAGTCCTTTCTGTTCACCCCACTTCGACTGTTGTGATCCTTGATGACCCGGTAATCACTTTTCATTTTCTTCAGCTTCTCCCTACATTGTTTTAATGTCCGGTTGTATCCATGGGCTGCCGTCTGTTCGGAGACCTCCTGGTAAACTTTTTTCATTGCGGGTCGCTCCATCTAACTTTCTCTGCATTCTATCGTCAGCCACCAAGCACAGAAAAGTCTGCACCTCTTCGTTGGACCACGGTGTAGATTTCCACAAAACCTGCGTAGCCATCTCTACCGTATTCTCCAAAGCAATCTCTACTACTGTTTACTCGCTGAAGAATTTTTTTGCAAATGGTAGTTGTATATTCTGCAGAAGATGGCGCTCTCATGATGTTATGCCCTGACCAATCAGTGGCCTGCAGTAGGTATGAAAAAAGTACCTGGGACCAGGTACCAGGTACTAATAGAAAACCCTACAAACTGAGTAGAGTCGAGGCGAGAAGGGCTGAGTGGGTACTACTGGAAAAGGGGCTTAAGTGTTTTCAGTGGCTGGTGTCCCAGCACATCAGGGACTGTCTTCCCTCCTACTTCAACCCCCACCAGTTCGCCTACAGGGAGAAGCGGTCTACGGAAGAGGCCATCGCTACCACTCTCCACAGAATGCTGAGCCACCTGGAGAACCCAAGGAGCTACGTGAAGATGCTCTTTTTGGACTACAGCTCAGCTTTCAACAGCATCATCTCGGAAATCTGGCTCAACAAACTGCACCTCCTCCAGATCCCCCCCCCCCCAACCCCACCTGCTCCTGGATAAAATACTTTCTCACCAACCATCCACAAACAGTCAGACTTGGCCCCACCATTCCTCCACAATGTCTCTCAGCACTGGCTCCCCCCCAAGGCTGCGTGTTAAGCCCTCTACTGTACTCTCTGTACACCTTTGACTGTATTCCAACCCACCCAACCACCGTCATCGTGAAATACGCAGACGACACCACCTTGGTCGGGCTCATCACTGATGATGATGAGAAGGCATACAGGGCAGAGGTAAAGAGTCTGCTGTTGTAATGCCAAGCAAACTACATGAAACTTAATGTCCAAAAATCCAAAGAACTCATTCTGGACTACAGGAAGAACAGACAGGACCCCCCCCCCCCCACACACACACACATACACACACATAAATGATGACCGCGTGGAAAATGTCCCCACTTTGAGGTTATTGGGCACCCACATCTCCTCTGACCTCTCCTGGACTGTCAACACCAAGGCCCTGGTGAAGAAAGCCCAGCAGCAGCTGCACTTTCTCCACGTCCCGAGGAAGCAAAACCTGGATCAGAAGTTGCTGCTGGTCTTCTTTCACTGCTCAGTGGAGGACGTGCTCACCTACTGATTGGGTGTGGTACACCAGCTCTACGGCCGAGAACAGGAAGGCTGTGCAGAGGGTCATCAACACCTCCCAAAATGTTATCGGAGACCCTCTGCTATCCCTGGAGACATCTCAAGATCCTCCTGTCTCAGAAGGATCAAGGTCATCGCAGGAGACCCCTCACATCCCGCCCACCACCTGTTTGACCTGCTTCCTCTGGACAACGGTTCAGATCAATCAGGTCCCACACCTCCAGATTGACAAACAGTTTCTTCCCCTGGGCCATCCAAACTGCAACCAGTCAAAGGCCCCACCCCTCACTCTGAACACTCACATGCACAGAACTGAGGACCTTTTTAATTATCACAATAACTCACCTGTCATTGCACTCCGCAGGTTCATGTATACTGACCCATCCATGAAATCACTACTGTGCATATTTTGTATAATCCTTTGGCCATTTTACTCAATTATATGTTCTGCACTCCGCACTCTTATTTTTATTTTATTTCAGTTGTATGTTTAATTGTGTGTTCTGTAACTGTATTAATTCAAATTCTTTCTCTTACTTTATTGTGCAGTAGCCTAGTGTAGCACCAACAATTTCATTGTACTGTACAACTGTACAATGGCAATAAAGCCTATTCTATTCTATTCTATATCTGAGTATTTACAGTATATTAAAATTAGCTACCACTGAAGAAGCAAGAACGTCTTGGTTTGTGTAAAATATTAACCACTATCTCTGGCTTCACACATAGATACATACAGTATATGTACATACATACAAACATTTGAGGAATATTTCATGAGATTGAGTGCGGCATCAATGAATATAGTAACTGCGCTGATTCGTCATAGACCCAACATGAAGCGGAGGGCCTATTCATGATACCGCAGGACCTCGAGTGTAATATTGCTTTTATACAACAGTTACACAAGCACAGCTTGTGTAACTGTTGTATTGATAGTATTACAGGAAAAAAAAATGATGATTTCTTTCTTTAGCCAGTTATTTTGGTACACTGAGGAAAAAAAATCCCTTCTAAATGCACCCAGTTAACTGTTTCTAAGCACCTCAATCAGCATAATATAAAAAGGAATTTGTCTATTGCCATTTCACACACAATAGAGCCGAGTGCAAAAGTTAGTATTTAAAATACATTCCAGTCACCTGTTGAATAGGGTTTGTGGTCCCCATGACATCACACTAGTGGCTAGTTAGCATGTTAGTGATTTTACTTCAACACACTCCACTCGGTTTTTCTTGGCATTTTCAGAAGAAATACAGGATCTATCACCACAAAGGCACTATAGTTTGCTAATCGAGACAATAAATCCAACTCTAGTTTAGTTTTTTTTTTTTTTTAAACAGACGTGAAATATCTTGTGGATGATTGCAAAAGTAGGACTTCCAGGTTATGGAGATGGTTTCTTTTCAAACAGCACCTCAGTGTGGACATTAAGGTATCCAACACAATACTGCAATTCTTACATATATAGAAGAAGCCACTGAGAGAGTTGACAGTAAATAATGGTTATTAATTAATGGTTGCTTGAACACCTTTGAAGTGGAGTGATACATATCCAGTAAAAGCTGGATTCAGAGCCTGAAGCTGGGGAGGGTACCACAGTTGTGGAAAACATCTTGTGTGGTGCCTGTACCAAAGACTTCCCACCCCAAAGATCTGAACAGCTACAGACCAGTGGCTCTGACGTCTCACTTGATGAAGACCCTGGAGAGACTGCTCCTTGCTCACCTTCGCCCCCTGGTGGGACCAGCGATGGATCCACTCCAGTTCGCCTACCAACATGGCATTGGGGTGGAGGATGCGGTGATCTTCCTCCTTCACCGTTGTCTGTCCCACCTGGAGAAGCCCGGGAATGTGGTGAGGATCATGTTCTTTGACTTCTCCAGTGCTTTCAACACCATCCAACCGATGATCCTGAAGGACAAGCTGCTGTGCTCAGGGGTGGACCAGCACCTGTCATCATGGATCCTGGACTACATCACTAACCGGCCACAGTTTGTGAGAACCCGAGATTGTGTGTCCGACACGATCATCGGTAGCACGGGGGCCCCCCAGGAAACGGTTGTGGCTCCCTTCCTGTTCACCCTTTATACTGCGGACTTCTCACACAACACAACACACTGCCATCTACAGAAGTTCTCTGATGACTCTGCAATCGTCGGCCTCATCTCCAACGGAGATGAAGCTGAGTACAGAGGACTTATCCAGGACTTCGTGGACTGGTGCCATCGGAACTGTCTCCAGATCAACGTGAGGAAAACTAAGGAGCTGGTGGTGGACTGCTGCAGCCAAGGACAACCCCTCACAGCACCAGTAAACATCCAGGGAACAGACATTGAGATAATGACATCCTACAAGTACCTTGGTGTTCATCTGAACAATAAACTAGACTGGTCACACAACACCGACGCACTCTACAAGAAGGGACAGCGCAGGCTGTTCCTACTGAGGAGGCTCAGGTCTTTTGGTGTAGAAGGGGTGCTGCTGAAGACATTCTACGACACAGTGGTGGAATCAGCCATCATTTTTGGAGTGGTCTGCTGGGGCAACGACATTACAGCAGCCGATAGGAAGAGACTGAACAAACTGATCAAGAAAGCTAGCTTTGTCCTGGGGCAACACCTTGACCCAGTGGAGGAGATAGGAGAGAGAAGGATGGTGGCTAAACTGTCATCTCTGCTGGAATCCGAGTCCCACCCTATGCAGGACATATTGAACGCACTGAGGAGCTCATTTAGCAGCAGACTACATCATCCTAGGTGTGCAACCGAGAGGTTTTGCAGGTCCTTCCTACCTACGGCTGTCAGACTGTATAACCTAAGCAGGGCTGCTTGCAGAGATAGCAAAAAAAACGTGACGACCTAATAGTATTGAATGCAAAGGATGCAACAGACTTACACAAATGGTCCCCTCCAGTATACAACTAGGACAATATCAGTCGCTACGGAAGGTGACAATATTTATGGGTACATATTCATACTATGTAGGATAACTAAGTAGACGGTTATGCTGTTTATTCCATCTTGCTACAATGCTCTGCACTTTGTATATATATTTATATATTTATGTGTACGTACAGTATGTATATTCACTGCTCTTATTTTTATTTTTCGTATCTTCTTAATTATTGCTCTGAGTGTTGCTATCCCTGTGCTGTTGCAATCCTGGAATTTCCCCATTGTGGGACTAATAATTCTCTTCTCTTATCTTATCTTAAAACGTCTGAGTGAGATTACTGTTGATTATAATAACTCAAGGAATCCCTATTGTCCAATCTAATTGCTTGGGCAGAACAAACTGTTGTTCCCTCTGTGGATTTCCATCTTATCTTGGTGGAGGAGGTTTGCATGCCCTAATGATCCCATCATCTCATGTGTATATATAAATACATATATATATATATAAATAAATATATATATATATATATATATATATATATATATATATATATGTAGTGGAGCTGAAATGACGAGGCGATTTTGTATTAAAAACAGGGTTTTTAATGAATAGCTCCTCTATCGAATCTCATCAGGTGTAGAGCTTGGCAGAAGGCAAGAGAGAGATCTCTCCTCCGCTCGCTGGTTAAATACAAGCACACATAGAGCCACTCATTGAAAAGCTGACATCAGAGCCACACATTGAAAAAGCTGACATCAGAGCCACTCATTGAAAAAGCTGACATCCCCCCGTTATCTTAACCCCCATTGTTCTGCTATCCCCTCTCCTTGTCTTGGGAGGTGATGGGAACTCCTCCTCTCGCTTTAGGGGGTAAAGGTGTCAAGTCCATCTCCGCGTCTTGGGAGGTCCATTGTCTTTAACCCGGCGGGGGAGATCCTTTGTCCTTTCTAGGTGTGAAGCTCCTTACATATGCTGTCACAAAACATTTCCACTTGTTCTAACATATGTAGATATGGGATATAAGAGTCATATATACCACATATATATATATATATATATATATATATATATATATATATATTGCCGATAAAAAATAGAGAACAATACTTAATTTATTCTGAAATATTTTTATTGTTCATTGTTCAGAATTTGATAGAATATCAGCTGTGGCGATACCACTGTTGTACTAGCATGTTTTTTGTTTTTTGTTTTTTTTTAATAATCAAAGCACTTCAACACAAACATTTATTTTGTAAAAAAAAAAAAAAAGACATTGACCAAAATTAGAGAACAGTAACCACTATGTTAAAAGAGAAGAGTTAAACAATGTTGTTTTAAGGGCTATAGGATTCAAAAAATAATATGAACTGTAGAGGCCCTTTCTTTGAATGACTTCACCACATCTGTGCACACAGGATATCGCTAGTTTCTCACACTCCTCTGGTTTGATCTTGGTCCATTCTTCTTGCAGTCTCTTCCACAGTTCAGTAACTGTAGTGGGTTTCTTAAGGTGTGTTCACACCAAACGTGAACGGGCAGCGCGAATCTATACAAAGTTACTGGGAAGACGTCAGTATGCGCAAATTTGTGCATTCGTGCATTTGTGTCCCCTAGCAGCTAGCTAGCGTTGAGATTCTGCTGTCACCGGAGTAAAAGTATCACCATTGCAGAGTAAACTAGTTCTAAAATTTGACTCACTCACTTGAAGACAGGCGGACCGGGAGCTCTTCAGCTCAATCGGGACTTTGGAGTGAATCCTGTGGAAGATTTTACCCACAGTTTTCGGCCACGGATGTCCTAGCAAGCTAGCAATGTAAACACCCATCATCTGTAAAGGTTTGGAAGCTTGAGACAACATTTTCAGGTGAGCCCCCTGTCAGATAATGTCAACCTAAGCATGACGTTATTTGGGGAATTTCCACAGCAGATTGAAGACAGCTGCAGAAGTTTTCAAGCCAACTTTGCCTTTCTGCATTTTACAATTCATGTCTGATTGCGTGTTTACACTGATTACCTCCGCCAGGCCGCAGGCCGCAGGAGGTTATGTTTTTGCCAGCGTTTGTCTGTCTGTTTGTCTGTCTGTCTGTCTGTCTGTTGGTTAGCAAGATAACTCAAAAAGTTTTAGACGGATTTCCATGAAACTTTCAGGCGTTGTTGGAAATGGTACAAGGAAGAAGTGACTAAATTTTGGGGATGATCCGGATCACCGTCTGGATACAGGAATTTTTTAAAGGATTCTTTAACATTGTGAGATACGGCCATTTTCAACGTGTGTGCAGGCACAATGGAGGGCGCTGGTCGTCGTGTCTGACGAACATGAACTCCGCGTTCTTCAAAGTTTTAGGCACAAAAGCACGCGAAAAACAGTGGTGGGCCGGGCCCGGCAGCGTGCCTGTGTTTGCACTACGCTGCAAAAGCTGAGACGGGCAGCTGTCTGGCGCGGGATTATTTGGCAGAAATTCCCTGGGCAGCCATAGGGGCTGCGCAAAAACAAGCTCTCTGCCGGGGAAGCTTCCAAATCCTCTTTTGCCGCGGAGCGCAACCCCAATACTAGAAAAGCACTCGGAGAGCGCAGACCTCCACCAAGCGGCACAGTTCCCCCCATACAGTGTTTGTGTGTATGTTTTCAGATTCCCTGAGCATGAAAAGATATGACTAGCAATTGGATTCACAATGATTATTTGTTTATTTGACATGGACAGTGCAATAAACAGACAATTAATCAATGACAATCAATGTGATAGTGATAGGATTAGTGGTTCAGTAGTGTAAAACGGGGCTATAAGGGACGGCGGGTTAATAAGGGACACTTTTCTGGGAAATGTTTTAAATGTAGTTCTGCTTTTTTTATTTTGAGCAGGACGCTGAGTTGTGTTTTTATTGTCCAATATCCATGAATCCTTCATCAAATCTAGGCGGAAGTAAAATTAAAAAAGCAGAATTACATTTAGAAAAGTGTCCCATATTACCCCGCCGTCCCTTATAGCCCCGTTTTACGGTTGTAAAAGCATTGCCTCCTTGGCGGAGGTAATAAACTGAAGTGTTGGTGTGTCCATCTCCTCCACTGACGGATGCAGATTGGTTAGACAGGTTGCCGTGGGTTTTATATTATATTGGGGTTGCGCTCCGCGGCCAAACAGAATTTAGAATCTTCCCCGGCAGAGAGGTCGTTTTTACGCAGCGCCTATAGCTGGGCGGGGAATTTGTGGCAAATAATCGGGCGGCGGACAGGTGGCCGTGTCAGGTTTTGCAGCGTGGCGCAAAAACAGGCACGCTGGCGGGCCCAGGCCAGCAGTGTTTTCCGTGTGCTTTTGTGCCTAAAACGTTGAAGAACGCGGAGTTTGTGTTGGTCATACACGACGACCAGCGCAATGTGCGCAGCGCCTATGGCTGGCACAGGCACGCTGGCGGGCCCAGGCCACCAGTGTTTTCCGCATGCTGTTGTGGCTAAAACATTGAAGAAGGCGGAGTTTGTGTTGGTCAGACACGACGCCCAGCGCCCTCCATTGCGCCTGCGCACATGTTGAAAATGGCCGTATGTCACAGTGTGGAAAAATGCTTTAAAAAATTCCTGTATGCAGACGGTGATGCGGATCATCCCCAAAATTTAATCAGTTCTTCCTTGTACCATTTCCAACAACGCCTGAAAGTTTCATTGAAATCCGTCCAAAAGTTTTTGAGTTATCTTGCTAACCAACAGACAAACAGACAGACAGACAGACAGACAAACACACAGACAAACACACAGACAAACCCCGGCAAAAACATTACCTCCTCCTGGCCTTTCGGCCTGGCGGAGGTAATAAAACTCACGGCAACCTGTCTACCCAATTTGCATCCTTCAGTGAAGCCCTGAGTGCTGCTTTCAGTGATCTATGAAAACGCTCGCATAACCCATTGGCCTGTGGGTTGTACGCGGTTGTGCGATGAATTGCAACACCCGCAGCCTGGGAGTTTGGCGATGGAGGAGATGGACACAGCAGCAACACTTCAGTTTATTACCTCCGCCAAGGAGGTAATGCTTTTACTACTGAACCACTAATCCTATCATTGTGAATCCAATTGCTAGTCATATGTTTTCATGGTCAAGGAATCTGAAAACGTACACACAAACACTGTATGGGGGGAACTGTGGCTCTTGGCGGAGGTCTGCACTCTCCGAGTGCTTTTCTAGTTTATAATGTAATCGTGCCACGCAAAAAATTTGCCTGCTCGTGTTTGGTGTGAACGCACCTGTAGTCATTACTTTGTCACCAAGGATTTTCCATAGATTCTCTATGGGGTGTAGATCTGGACTCTGGGCTGGCCATTTCATTGTTTCAATATTGTTAGACTCAAGGAACTATTTAACCCATTTTGCAGTGTGACATGGGGCATTGTTCTTGCATAAAAATTGCGGGCTGACTGGGAGACAATTGCAGTGAAGGAACTGCATGTTGCCGAAGGAGGTTCACATAAACATTTGCATTCACCCTGCCACTCTCGGCGCCACACCAGTCGGCTGCCTTTTGCAACAGCGGCTCGATTCCGAGTTTTTTTTTTTCCCTTCCTCTCTCTTTTGATCACTTTTTTTTTCACCCCACTTATATCACGGACACACAGATCGTCCCAAATGTCTCCTGAGCCGGTGGACGGAGCCACTGTTTATAGCAGGATACGATACAACAGGGAAGAGCTGCTAGCATTTAACCGCCACCCGGTCCCACTGGAAAAACTCGACATACCGAGAGAACTGAGGCGAAAACGCCGCGGCTGCCGGGCTGGAGTAAGGCGGAGGACAAAAAATATAAGGTACAGACCCTCCCTTCCATCTGTTGTCATGGGAAATGTACGGTCGATACTGGGAAAGTTAGATGAGCTAGCGGCTATCTCCCGTTATGATAGCACTTACCGGGAGTGCTCTCTCCTTTTGTTTACTGAGACGTGGCTAACTGAACTAGCAGCAGATGCTAACATTGAGCCGGAGGGTTTTCACATGATACGAGCTGACCGAACACCAGAGAGTGGCAAAACTAGGGGCGGTGGAGTGATAATGTATGTTAACAACAACTGGTGTAGACCGGGACATATCACTGTTAAACAACGACACTGCAGCAAAGACATTGAGTTGCTAGCTGTTAGCATGAGGCCTACATATCTCCCGAGAGAACACTCACACGTGATCTGCATTGTTGTTTATGCAAATCCGACGGCGAACGCTGGGACAGCGCGTGACGTCATCCATTCAGTAACCAGCAGGCTGCAGACAGAACACCCAGATGCTCTTCTCCTCATCTCAGGCGATTTCAACCACGTTTCACTGTCTCCCATTCTGCCCACTTTCACCCAGTATGTCACATGCCACACTAGAGACAATAAAACACTGGATTTGTTCTACGCAAACACTAAGGAGGCGTACACCTCATCACAACTCCCCCCACTTGGGAGATCGGATCACAACTTGGTTCATCTCCGACCGGTGTACAAACCCCTAGTGCACAGACAACCTCCGGCCATGCACACTGTGGAGTTATGGTCTGAGGAGACAATGGACACTCTAAAGGACTGTTTTGAAGCCACTGCCTGGAAGCAGCTCTGCGATCCACATGGTGAGGACATCGATGGCCTCATTCACACCTTCACGGGCTACCTCAGCTTCTGTGTGGACAAATCCGTTCCCACCAAGACCATACGGCGTCACTCAAACAACAAACCCTGGATCAACCCTGAGATAAAAACACTTCTGAGAGAGAAGAAGAGGATCTTCAGGTCGGGGAACAGGGAGATGCTGAAGTCCGTACAGAGGGAGCTGAGGAGAAAGATCAGAGAAGGCAAGGACAGCTTCAGGAAGAAGATGGAGGACAAGCTGCAACAGAGCGACATCAGCGGGGTCTGGAGAAACCTCAAAACCATCTCGGGGCTCCAGAATACCTCCCCCCAGGCCACGGGGGGCAGGGAGTGGGCGAACAACCTGAATCTGTTTTTCAATAGATTTGACCAACCGCCCTCCCCCCTGTCTGCACAACAACCACTGCTGCCTCTAAGAAATCAAGTCCTGCTACCCACTCCCCACTCCACCGACACCCCCCCCCCACTCCCAACACACAGCCCCCCATCCTGACCCTGACCAAGACCCAGGTGAGGACGGAGCTGAGGAAGATCAAGGCGAGGAAGGCGTCGGGACCGGACGGCATCAGCGCAAAGCTCCTCAAGTCCTGTGCAGACCAGCTGTGTGGGATTGTGACGTATATCTTCAACATGAGCCTGAAACTGGGGAGGGTACCACAGCTGTGGAAAACATCTTGTGTGGTACCTGTACCAAAAACTTCCCACCCCAAAGACCTGAACAGCTTCAGACCGGTGGCCTTGACGTCCCACTTGATGAAGACCCTGGAGAGACTGCTCCTTGCTCATCTCCGCCCCCTGGTGGAACCAGCGATGGATCCACTCCAGTTCGCCTACCAGCATGGCATTGGGGTGGAGGATGCGGTGATCTTCCTCCTTCACCGTTCTCTGTCCCACCTGGAGAAGCCCGGGAATATGGTGAGGATCATGTTCTTTGACTTCTCCAGTGCTTTCAACACCATCCAACCGATGATCCTGAAGGACAAGCTGCTGCGCGCAGGGGTGGACCAGCACCTGTCATCATGGATCCTGGACTACCTCACGAACCGGCCTCAGTTTGTGAGAACCCGGGACTGTGTTTCCGACACGATCATCAGTAGCACGGGGGCCCCCCCAGGGAATGGTGCTGGCTCCCTTCCTGTTCACTCTTTATACTGCGGACTTCTCACACAACACAACACATTGCCATCTACAGAAGTTCTCTGATGACTCTGCGATCGTTGGTCTCATCTCCAGCGGAGATGAAGCTGAGTACAGAGGGCTTATCCAGGACTTTGTGGACTGGTGCCATCGGAACTGCCTCCAGATCAACGCGAGGAAAACTAAGGAGCTGGTGGTGGACTGCCGCAGGCATGGGCAGCCCCTCACAGCACCAGTAAATATACAGGGAACAGACATCGAGATGGTGACATCCTACAAGTACCTGGGTATTCATCTGAACAATAAACTAGACTGGTCACACAATACTGACGCACTCTACAAGAAGGGACAGCGCAGGCTGTTCCTGCTGAGGAGACTCAGGTCTTTTGGTGTACAAGGAGCGCTGCTGAAGTCATTCTATGACACGGTGGTGGCATCAGCCATCACTTTTGGAGTGGTCTGCTGGGGCAGTGGCATCACTGCAGCCGATAGGAAGAGACTGAACAAACTGATTAAGAAAGCTAGCTCTGTCCTGGGGCAACGCCTTGATCCGATGGAGGAGACAGAAGAGAGAAGGACGGTGGCTAAACTGTCATCTCTGCTGGAGTCCGAGTTCCACCCTATGCAGGACATACTGGATGCACTGAGGAGCTCATTTAGCAGCAGACTACATCATCCCAGGTGCACAACTGAGAGGTTTCGTAGGTCCTTCCTACCAACGGCTGTCAGACTGTACAACCTAAGCAGGGCTGCTCGCAGAGATAGCAAAAAGACGTAACAAACTAATAGTTTTTTTTGAATGCTAAAGATGCAATAGACTTACACAATGGTCCTCTCCGGTATACAACTAGGAACATACCGGTCGCTATGGAGGGTGAGAATATGTATGGGCACATAATCATACCATGTAGGATAACTAAATAGACGGTTATGCTGTTTCATCCCACCTAGCAACAATGCTCTGCACTGTGTGTGTTTATATATTTACATATTTATTCCATCTAGCTACAATGCTCTGCACTGGGTGTGTTTATATTTATATATCTATATATTTATTCCATCTAGCTACAATGCTCAGCACTGGGTGTGTTTATATTTATATATCTATATATTTATTCCATCTAGCTACATTGCTCCACACTGTGTGTGTTTATATACTTGCATATTTATTCCACCTAGCTGCAATGCTCCGTACTGTGGGTGTTTATATATTTACATATTTATTCCATCTAGCTACAATGCTCTGCACTGTGTGTTCATATATTCATATATTTATTCCATCCAGCTACAATGCTCTGCACTGTGTGTCTGTGTGTGTGTGTGTGTATATATATATTTTATAGTAATATGTACATATGTATATTAGCTGCTCTTGCTTGCTTGTTTTTTTTTTTTTTTGTTTTTTTTTTTTCTTGCCTTCTGATTGTTGCTCTGAGTGTTGCTATCCCTGTGCTGTTGCAATCCTGGAATTTCCCCGTTGTGGGACTAATAAAGGCTTATCTTATCTTATCTTATGTAGCTGTACAAGAGGCCAAACTCCTGCTGCAGAAATCATCCCCCAAACTATGACACTTCCTCCTCCAAATTTAACTAACTTCTTTAGACACTTTGGGTTCAGTCTTTCCCCCAGTTTGACGCCAAACACATTGTTTCCCTTCAGACGGAAATAAATTGAATTTACTCTCATCTCATCTAAATTGAACTTACTCTCAGTGCACTCTTGACTAGTTCTCCTCTCTCCACACATCATGTTCCTCAGCAAAGGCAAGTCTAGCCTTTTTATTCTTTCTGCTGATGAGAGGTTTGGTCATTGCAGAGTGAGCTTTGAGTCCAAATTATCTTAAACAGAGAGACACTGTGTGCCAAGGCAGATCCTTGCCCTGTTCAGCAGTAAACTGTTGAGCAATTCCAGCTGCAGTGTTGAACTGACTGCCCACTGAAAGTCTTCACATAATCCTGTCCTCTAAACCAGAGCAGTGTGAGAAACTAGTGAGGTCCTGTGGGTGAAGATGTGCTGAAGTCATTCAAAGCAAGGGCCTCTAAACTTCCTATTATTATTATTATTATTATTATTATTATTATTATTATTATTGTTGTTGTTGTTGTTGTTGTTGTTGTTGTTGTTGTTATGATTATTATTAAATTTTTTTAAAATTCTATTGCCCTTAAAAAAACATTGTTAAAATCTTCTTTTCTGACACCATGGTCACTCTTCTCTAATTTTGCTCATTGTTCTTGTCTAACAAAATAAATGTTTTTGTTGAAGTGCCTTGGTTATTATTGATTTGTAATCACTTATTTTATTTTCCTTTTGAATTCTTAGATGGAAAATGGGTGGGCAATAGAAGATGCGGCTTCAACCATCACCCATTTCGGATAACTTATGTTGAATTGTATAATCCGAGGAGCTATTGTTTAATTTGACTATGTTGGATTTTTTTTCCCTTTGTTATATTATTCTGTTCCTTTCTTTTAATCTTTTAATCTAATCTACCCGAAATAAAGATTCATTCATTCATTCAAAAACATGCTAGTACAGCAGTGGTATAGTTAAAGCTGATATTCTGTCAAATTCTGAACAATGAAGAGCAACAATATTTAAGAATAAAACAAGTATTAATACATTCTTCTCTAATTTTGAACTCCACTGTATGTCCATGCATCTGAGTGATCTTGTGTGTTCTCTCTCAAACTTGGGTTCTCTATCAGAAGGCTGGGAGTCTTAGGAACCAAGTAAATGGTAAACCACATTCATTTATATAACACTATTTCTCATCTCTGGATGACTAAAGTGTTTTACAGATTCAGCTATCTACCCAATGGTGGCAGAACTGCCATGCAAGACACTAGCCTGACCCACCAGGAGCAATTCGGGGTTCACTGTCTTGCTCAAGGACACTATGACATGCAGACTACAGAGAGAGTGGTAATCAAACCACTGACCCTGCGATCAGAGGTCAACCACACTACACCTGCACCACAGCCACCCACGAAGGAGATCTCAGATCTTGTTCCTGATATGCGGTGGAACCATTCTCCCAGTTTTGGGGTAAAAGCCCAAAGTGCTCCAATTACTACTAGTACCACTGTTGCTTTCACTTTCCACAACTTCCCCAGCTCCTCTTAAGTGCTTGGATTTTTTTCCAGCTTATCATGCTCTTTCTTCATTATGTTGCGCTCACTTGGGATTGCCACATCAATCCCAACTGTTTTTTTCTGCTGTTTTATGATCACAATAATGTCAGATTAGTTAGCCATCACCAGTTTGTTCATCTTAGCTCTCTCATTCTCAGTCACTTTAGGTGGTGTTTCCCATTTGGACTTCCAGACCATCCTCTGTACAGATGTTCCTGTGTACTATGTTATCCACGTTGTTTTGATGGTCCTTGTCTACTATGCTTGCCTGCATCTTATGTCCTGCTGTTTTGTTCTTGAGTATTCCAGGGGCATCTTTACAGCCTGCACCTGGTAGACCTTGAGCTCTATCAATCTTGTGTTCACTGCCTGTTCCTGTGCTGCCATGATCAGCTCCTCAGGACTGTCTTTAAGCCTTTTCCAGCCACTGATAGGAGTTCTTGGTATCAGCCACTTCCTCTATCTGCTGGTGGTAAATGGCACCCAAAGTCTTGTCCTTCCATTGTGGTTTTTCCACTTCCACCTCCTCTTCCCCATCAGGTTTCTACAACCTGAGACATTCACGAAGCTGTTCATCCTTTGAGGACGTATTTGTGATGTACTTGTGGATCTTTGTTGTTTCATCCTGGATAGTGGCTCTGATATTCAAACCTCCCTTCTTTCATTCAATGTATCACCTCAGGGTGCTAGACTTGGGGTGAACCCCTCCATACATTTTAAGGAGCTTCCTTGTCCTGATATCTGTGGCCTCCATCTCCTGTTTTAGTCCTCCTTTAGTTTATGATTCCAGCAGTGTATCTAATGAATGGCAGGGCATATGTGTTGATGGCTTGGGCTTTGTTCTTGCCATTCAGCTGGCTTTTTAAGGCCTGTCTTACTGTTGCAGGTATTTGACTGTGGCTGACTAACTTACTACCTCTTCCTCGTTCTATTTGCCCACATGATGCAATGGTATCTGTAGCTACCTTCAACATCTGCTATGTTCCCTTCTGTTAGTTTGACCCCTTCAGTTCTGATGATTTTTCCACTCTTTGAATGCCATCCAACAACACTCATCTAGTCTGAATTACATCCCAATGTCATTGGCGGCATCCACAGCTGCTATTAGTGATGATCTCATTGAGAGGGTTCAGGCCTATGCAGAACACCAGTGGGGATAGTGCATCTCCTTGCTATATTAAACACTTGATGGTAACTTGTGAATTGGACTTTACAGTAATTTCCACAGTCTGTTTCTGATAAAGATCCTCAGTATAATGTTGATGCGCTACAGTTCCCAGCATTCCAGTATGCAAGTGTGTGTCACTGAATCATATACTTTCTTGTAATTGATCCAGACAGTGCACACATTGGTCTATCTGGTTTTGTAGTCTTGACTTACTACTATGTCAGTCAGTAGCTGAGGATTGACTCCTCTAGTATTACTACCTATTCCTTTCTAAGCCCCACTCATGTAATGAGCCATATGTTTACTTTGCTGATAAGAGGCCTGACAGGAGCTTCCATGTCATGCTGACCAGGTTAGTGGCCGGTAGTTGAATAGGATTACTCCCGTCTGCAGCTCCTTCATGATCAAGACTGCCCTGCCTTGGGTTAGCCACTCTGGGTGAGTCCCATTGCATAGCAGCTGGTTCATTTGTGCTGCTAGACACTGTGCAATTACAGTAGGCTCTTCAGCCAGTAGGAGTCCAATTTTGACAATTGTCAGCAGACTTTTGCTCCAGACTTCACACTTTATGCCAGTGTTTTTCTTAGTTTCTGTCAGCACATTGTAAGTTTTTTTTTGTTTTTGTTTTTTATGCTTTGCATCACACATGTGCTGGGAGGTGGAGAGGCATTTCAAAGATATGTGGAGGTGTGCAATCTCATGTTCGTCGGCATTATGTTGTGACAATGCACTTTTGATCAGGAAAAAAGAGGTCTGTTGTTAGCAGCGCATTGTTTAATGCCATTTCAGTGGCATGTTTTGAAATTGCATAGCTCCTGAGCTCGAGGAAACAGCATGTGCTGGGATTTCCTGTTTTTTAATGGAGTTGTAACAATCATAATGTAATTGCCCCGTCATTTTAATTACAACATGGTGACACATTAAATATTATTTTATTCCATCGATATTTTCACTGTAGTTGTAGACTTACCATTGGAGTCTATAGATTAGGCATTGATGTATGTTTTTTTGGGGGGGGGAGGGGTGTGAATGGACAGGGAGCATGTACGTGTTCTGGTATGGATGCAGCACACACGGGGAGGCATGTCAGTCTGATTATTTTTATTAAATCCACATTTTTGTTTTCATCATGGACTTATTAGGAATTTATGTTTATATTTTTAGGCAAATAAATATATGAATGGATGTATGAATTAAGTAATTAATTAATTAATGAACACAGAGTGTGCCGTGTTTTACTTTTCAGTGAAACTTCCCAGAGAGAAAGGAGATGCGTCAATGTTTGACTGCAGCTGTGTGCTCCTGGATTTCTAGCCAGACCGAGGCTACCTGAACTGCATCTACAGTCGAGGTTCTCGACTGGTGGGTTCCCCAAACCGCCGGCCCCCAGCGAGTCTCCTGACTGCCGAGAGTGGGCTTGCTTCGTGGCAGGGGATGGAAGTGGATGGGATGCTGTGCTGGATCTCCGTCTTCATTAAAGCCAGCTGATGACCTCCACTAGTCATCGGGTGTACTTCTGCTCCTGTACTAGCCAACAGGTGAGCCTTTCCTTTGATCCCAGTCAGACTAGTCATTATGCCTCCGAAAAAGAATCAGACAAATGGAGAGGAGTTGGAGGAGATCAAACTCTCACTAAATTTTATGTCTGAAGGAATATCTAAGATAGCAAAACAACAAACTCTGCTTATAGATAGATAGATTGATACATACTTTATTTCGAACAAAAAGGTAAAAAAAACCACAAAAAAATGACAAGTGTGATAAAGTGACAGTATACAGTGCTCAGAAGGGAGAAGGAAGAAGTGAACACTTATTAACTCCAACTCCTCTTTTCCATAAATACAACCCATATGAAATATATACAAACTAGAAAAGGACTCGGGGAGCGCAGACCTCCGCCAAGCGCCACAGTTCCCCCCATACAGTCTTCAGATTCCTTGATCATGAAAACATATGACAAGCAGTGGTTCAGTTGTTATTCACGAAAATGGCATTTTCTGTAATGGCGGCCACAGTTACTCCCATACAGTGTGTGTGTGTACGTTTTGAGATTCCTTGACCATGAAAACATCTGACTAGCAATTGGATTGACAATGATAGTATTAGTGGTTGAGTAGTTCTTCCTGAAAATGGCATTTTCCATAATGGCGGCCACAGTTCCCCCCATACAGTGTTTGTGTGTACGTTTTCAGATTCCTTGACCATGAAAACATATGACTAGCAATTGGATTGACAATGATAGGATTAGTGGTTCAGTAGTTATTCACGAAAATGGCATTTTCCATAATGGCGGCCACAGTTCCCCCCATACAGTGTTTGTGTGTACGTTTTCAGATTCCTTGACCATGAAAACATATGACTAGCAATTGGATTGACAATGATACGATTAGTGGTTCAGTAGTTATTGACGAAAATGGCATTTTCCGTAATGGCGGCCACAGTTCCCCCCATACAGTGTTTGTGTGTACGTTTTCAGATTTCTTGACCATGAAAACATATGACAAGCAATTGGATTGACAATGATAGGATTAGTGGTTCAGTAGTTATTGACGAAAATGGTATTTTCTGTAATGGTGGTTTAGCACCACAGTTCCCCCCATACAGTGTTTGTGTGTACGTTTTCACATTCCTTGACCGTGAAAACATATGACTAGCAATTGGATTCACAACAATTGGATTGACAATGATAGGATTAGTGGTTTAGTAGTTATTCACGAAAATGGCATTTTGCGTAATGGCGGTTTTCTTGTGGACAGTGATCCGGATCACCACCAAAATCTAATCATCTGTAGGATACCCCATTTCTGACAATCTGTGAAAATTTCATGAAAATCCGTCCATAACTTTTTGAGTTATCTTGCTAACAGACTAACAAACAGACAAACAGACAAACAAACAGACAAACCAACGCCGATGATCACATAACCTCCCCCTTTGGTGGAGGTAATTACCACATTTAAGACCCCAAGTAAACAATTAACTATATTTTGTACATATCAACATTAACACCCATCCATCCCAACATACATACAGTCCATACATCAAAACCCAGCCCCAAACAACACAGATATACACGGTACTGTCCCACCTACCATTCCATCGTGTCCCAGAGTGAGTATAGTGAATCGTACATATAAATACTACCCTTCTAACATATATTCTTTCAGCAAATAATGTTTATACCTATTTTTGAATTGATTTCTGTTTGTACATAGTTTCAGTTCCAGCTCCAGACTGTCCCACTTATTGGCCTTATGGAACAAGTGCGTGAACCAAAGGCTGAAATTATGGAAAAAGACAAGAAAATTAATTTCTTAGAAAGACATGTGGATGAATTAGAACAATAAACAAGAAAGGATGATCTCATTGTGAGCGGTTTAAACACCAGACACCGCTCCTATGCACGTGTGACAGCTGGAATTGATAACCAGGATCAGGAGGATGAGACATTAGGAGAATTATACACTCTTGAGCAGCAGGTATTACATTTTTTCAACTCTAAAAACATTGTTGTGGACAACAAGACTATTTTGGCTTGCCACACGTTACCTAAAAAAGACAGTAAAGGAAAACCAGCGATTATTATCCTATTTGTCAACAGAAAAGCAAAAACTGATCTTCTGCAACAAGCAAGAAAACTGAGAGGAGCGGCTGTCTATGTAAACGGACATTGAACAAAAAAAAAAAGAACTCTTAAATAGCTAGAAAAGCCAGGGCTCTCAGAAAACAAAATACAATCAACATGGACAAAGAACTGCAAGGTGTGGATAAAACTGCTTGGCACTCCAGAAGAAGCTAAAGTAATAATGATTAGAGATATGGCAGAATTAGACAAATTTAAACCTTAGCTCTTATGCATGAATTACAGTGTATTTACATTATGAGTGGAATTTTTTTTTCCTCTCTCTTTTTGGTGTACATTGTTGATACTACTTATGATTAGCACTTTAACCAGTCATTCTTCCTTATTTAATAATGGAAGTGTATTAGGTCAAATTGAAGCTGAAACCTTTGTAAATACTAAACAAAAACAAATACTAAACAAAAAACAAAACCCCCCAAGATATTTTAAGTGATATTGATCCAGTTAACAACTACTTTAATCATATTAACAGTAAGTGTACGTATTAGGATGAACAACAACTAAATGGAATTATGATCTCGAATCAGACATTGACAATAATACATAGTTGGAGTCTTTATGCCAACTTTGATAGTATTAAAAAGTTGTGTTTTTTTTAATCAATTTAAGACCCCGTTTAGGATTATAGCAATAACTGAAACATGGATTAATGAAGAAAAAGATGTTAATTTTGAATTACATGGATATGAGATGTATACACAAAATAGGAAATGTAAAAATGATGGGTGGGTAGCACTGTATGTTGATAGAAATTTAAAAAGTAAAAAAGTGGACAGCATGACATCAACAGTGTATGAAATTATGGAATATTTAACAATTGAAAAACATAAAATAGATGGAAAATAGAAAAACATAATCGTAAATTATATATGTATGGGTACATATTCATGGGTACTGGGTACATATTCATACTATATAGGATAACTAAGTAGACGGTTATGCTGTTTATTCCATCTTGCTACAATGCTCCACACTTTGTATATATATTTATATATTGATGTGTATGTATATGTATGTACGTACATCCACTGCTCTTATTTATATCTTCCGTATCTTCTTAATTATTGCTCTGAGTGTTGCTATCCCTGTGCTGTTGCAATCCTGGAATTTCCCCATTGTGGGACTAATTTATATATTTACATATTTATTCCATCTAGCTACAATGCTCCACACTGTGTGTGTGTTTATATATTTACATATTTGTTCCATCTAGCTACAATGCTCCGCACTTTGTGTGTTTATATATTTACATATTTATTACATCTAGCTACAATGCTCCGCACTGTGTTTATATTCATATATTTATTTCATCTAGCTACAACGCTCCACACTTTGTGTGTGTTTATATATTCACATATTTATTCCATCTAGCTACAATGCTCCACACTGTGTGTTTATATATCTATATATTTATTCCATCTAGCTGCAATGCTCCGCACCGTGTGTCTATATATTTATGTTTATATGTACATATGTATACTCACTGCTCTTGTTTTTTCTTGCCTTCTGATTGTTTCTCTGAGTGTTGCTATCCCTGTGCTGTTGCAATCCTGGAATTTCCCCATTGTGGGACTAATAAAGGCTTATCTTATCTTATCTTATCTTATCTTATATTGTCATATGTGCCTCTATGAGGCACAGAGAAGACAGGTCCAAATGCTGGATTGTGTTTTAGACATTTAATAACACAAAAAAGCAATATAAATGTGCAGAAGTGCCCACAATACAAAAATGCAACAGGAATGACTTACAGATAGAGCCTCTGAGCAGGGAGAGTTCAGGAGAAGGAAACCTTCAGAGGCTGAAACCAGTCGGGAGGTGAATAGGCAATCCAATTTAAGCGCACTCCAACAGTGAATCAGCAGTGCTTAAATATAATACAGTTTAATGAGGCGCAGGTTCAGGCAGGTAGAGTGAGCCGCAACCTAATCAAACCAACTGCCCTCAGCTGAGCTGGCAGAAGTCAGAGGGCAGCTGGTGGGGAGTGTCTGGAGAAAAAGCTGAAAGACTGTCACAAAACCAGAAAATAAACAAAGCAGGCCACATAAGAATGCTGAAGACAAACAAACAGAACTTAGAATTAACCTGAGTGTCTGAGTTCAGTAAACACATGCTCAGACACATAACATATATATAGAGCACCAGGATCTGATATGGAAAAATTTAGAAATGATATAGAAAAGATGTATACAAAAATATATCTTTATTTGTGGTGACTTTAATATTGATTTAATGAAAACAAAACAACAAAAAACAACTCAAGATTTCTTAGATACAATGTATAGCTTAACCTTATTTCCAAAGATTACAAAGCCTACAAGAATAATGACACACTGTCACATGACACACTGTGTAAGACCCCAAGTATCTTGGGGTCTTATTCACGAATGAGGGAAGAATGGATTGACAGACGGATCGGAGCAGCATCTGCAGTGATGCGGATGTTGTACCGGTCTGTTGTGGTGAAGAGTGAGCTGAGCTCTAAGGTAAAGATGTCGATTTACCAGTCAATCTACGTTCCTACTCTCACCTATGGTCACAAGCTTTGGGTAATGACCGAAAGAATGAGATCGCGGATACAAGCGACTGAAATGAGCTTTCTCCGTAGGATTGCTGGACTCACCCTCAGAGATAGGGTGAGGAGCTCAGTCATCCGGGAGAGGCTCAGAGTAGAACCACTGCTCCTCCACATTGAAAGGAGTCAGTTGAGGTGGTATGGGCATCTGAGTAGGATGCCTCCTGGACGCCTCCCAATTGAGATGTTTTGGGCACGTCCCACTGGGAGGAGACCCCGGGGCAGACCCAGGACTCAGTGGAAAGACTATGTCTTCCAGCTGGTCTGGGAACACCTTGGTATCCTCTCGGAAGAGCTGGAGCAGGCGGCTGGGGAGAGGGAAGTCTGGGCTTCTCTGCTTGAACTGCTGCCTCTTCGACCCAGACCTCCAGAAAAGCGGTAGAAGATGGATGGATGGATGGATGGATGAATGGACAAAGCCTACAAGAATAATGATACACTGTGCTACCTTGACAGACAACATTTTTACCAATGTTATTGAATATAATATGGTGAGTGGTAGACTAATAAATGACATTAGTGACCACTTGCCTGTATTTGTTTCTTTAGATGTTAATTATGGGGTTAATGAGAGTAAGAATAACAATAAACTATGTAAAAAGGTTATTTATAAAAGAATACAAACAGAAGATACAATCAGTGCTTTAAAAGATGACTTAATGTTACAGAATTGGGATGTTGTCTATAGAAAGAAAGAAGTGGGGGTGGCAAATGATAAATTTATTGATATATTTAAATCATAATATCAAATCAAATCAACCTTTATTGTCATATTGCTGTACATACAACTGTAGTGCAGGCAAGATGAAATTGTGTTTCTCTCGGCATCCATATAAGTAAAAAGAACATAATTTAAGACACACTCACACACACCCTCACCCCCCACCCCAGCATAGCCATTCACACATCCCTGAGACATACTTGAAAACTAACCAGAACTATAATATACAAATAATATACATAATGTCCATAGGTGCAGTAGTATGTATGAGAGATTCCGGATCAACTGTTCAGCATCCTAACAGCTTGTGGAAGGAAGCTGTTAATCAGTCTGGTGGTTCTGCCTCTGATGCTCTGGAATCATTTGCCAGATGGCAGAAGTTCAAAGTGTTTATGCAGAGGGTGAGAGTGGTCCTTGACAATGTTCAGTGCCCTGCTCCTACAGCGGTTCTGAAAAAGTTCTTGGACAGAGGGGAGGGAAACTCCAATTACCCTTTCAGCTCCCTTAACTATCCTCTGCAGGGCTTTTTTGTCTGACATACTGCAGCTGGAGTACCATGTTGCAATGCAGTACGTCAGAACACTCTCCACCACACCTCTGTAGAAGGTCCTGAGGATGCCGATGGGAAGAGAGGCCTGTCTGAGTTTCCTCAAGAAGTGCAGTCTCTGCTAGGCCCGCTTCCTGATCCCCAAGGAATTCTTGTTCCAGGTCATGTCCTGCAAGATCTGCACTCCGAGGAACTTGATGTTCTCCACTCTCTCCACTAAACAGCCGCCGATGATGAGAGGGACGTGTTCAGGCTGTGACCGCCGGAAGTCAATAATCATCTCCTTTGTTTTGTCTACATTGAACACCAGATTGTTCTCCCTGCACCAGCCCTCCAGGTCTCTAACTTGTTCCCTGTACATTGATTCCTCATCCCTCTGAATAAGTCCCACCACTGTGGTGTTGTCTTCAAACTTTATAATCTGGTTGCCCTTGTGTCTGGATACACAGTCATGTGTTAGAAGTGTAAACAACAGTCGAATGAGTACGCAGCCTTGAGGGGATCCGGTGCTCAGCGTGATAGATTTGGAGATGTTATTTCCAACACGAACAGACTGAGGTCTCTCAGTCAGGAAATCTTTAGCACAAAAAAACAGTTAGTGAAAACATGTCCACATTAAAGTTTGTCACGTGGCACATAAATGGAATTGGTACCAGGGAGAAGAGGCTAACAGTTTTTAATTGACTGAAGGATCTACAGGCATAATTTGTCTTATTACAGGAAACACATGTTTCTAAGTGGTCTGTAGATGCGCTCACCTCCCTGGAATTTCCCCACATGTACTCAGCCTGCTTTAATTCCAAACAAAGGGGGGTTGCTATACTGGTAAACAGAAGAATAAGCTTTGTTGTGAATAACATCAAAGCGGATCCAGAAGGTAGATGTATAATATTAAAAATCTCAGTTCAATATTTAGATCTATGTATTGTAAGAATTTATGGCCCAAATGTTGACGACCCATCCTATTTTCACACTTTCTTCACTTCTCTTTCTGAGCACTTGACACTACACTCATAACAGGAGGAGACTTCAACCTGGTATTAAACCCTGCAATTGACAGGCTCAGTACATCAGGGAATTATCGAAAATGGCAGGCTACTGACACTCTCAAACAATACATGAATGATTTTGGTATTTGTGATGAATGGTGTTCTTTTTGCCCAGCTCTTTGGGAATACACTTTTTACTATCAGTTCATAGTTCATATTCCTGTTTAGACTTCTTTTTAGGCAGTAACTGTATTGTGAGGGATATCACAGACAATGAAATATGTTCGAATCAAGCTATCAATGATCACCATCCAGTATCTGTTACACTAGTAAATTGAAAAACTATAAGGAAAACTAGGAGCTGGAAATTTAATACCATCCATCCATCCATCCATCTTCTACCGCTTTTCCGGAGGTCCGGGTCGCGGAAGCAGCAGTTCAAGCAAAGAAGCCCAGACTTCCCTCTCCCCAGCCACCTGCTCCAGCTCTTCAGAGGGGATACCAAGGCGTTCCCAGACCAGCTGGGAGACATAGTTTCTCCACCGAGTCCTGGGTCTGCCCCGGGGTCTCCTCCCAGTGGGACGTGCCTGAAACACCTCAAGTGGGAGGCGTCCAGGAGGCATCCTAATCAGATGCCCATACCACCTCAACTGACTCCTTTCAATGTGGAGGAGCAGCGGTTCTACTCTGAGCCTCTCCCGGATGACTGAGCTCCTCACCCTATCTCTGAGGGTGAGTCCAGCAATCCTACGGAGAAAGCTCATTTCAGCCGCTTGTATCCGCAATCTCGTTCTTTCGGTCATTACCCAAAGCTCGTGACCATAGGTGAGAGTAGGAACGTAGATTGACTGGTAAATCGACAACTTTGCCTTAGAACTAAGCTCTCTCTTCACCACAACAGACCGGTACAACGTCCACATCACTGCAGATGCTGCTCCAATCCGTCTGTCGATCTCTCGCTCCATTTTCCCCTCACTCGTGAGCAAGACCCCAAGATACTTAAACTCCTCCACTTGGGGCAGGAACCTGTCCCCAACCCGGATAGGACAATCCACCTTTTTCCGGCTGAGGACCATGGACTCGGACTTGGAGGTGCTGATTCTCATCCCAGCCGCTTCACACTCAGCGGCAAACCGTCCCAGCAAGAGCTGTAGGTCATTGCTGGATGAAGCCAACAGGACAACATGATCTGCAAACAACAGAGCTGAGATCCTGTAGTCACCAAGCATAACACCCTCTATTCCCTGGCTGCGCCTAGAAATCCTGTCCATAAAAATTATGAACAGGATCGGTGACAAAGGGCAGCCCTGGCGGAGTCCAACTCTCACTGGGAATGACTCCGACCGAGTGTTGCAATATGAACCAAACTCTCACAATGGTCGTACAGAGACCGAATAGCTCATAACAACAAGCCCGATACCCCATACTCCCGAAGCACCCCCCACAAAAATCCACGAGGGACGCGGTCAAATGCCTTCTCCAAGTCCACAAAACACATGTAAACTGGTTGGGCAAACTCCCACGAACCCTCAAGAATTCTCGAGAGGGTAAAGAGCTGGTCCGATGTGCCACGGCCAGGACGAAAACCACATTGCTCCTCCTGAATCCGAGGTTTGACCAACGGCCGGACTCTCCTCTCCAGTACCTTGGCATAGACCTTCCCAGGGAGGCTGAGGAGTGTGATCCCTCTAAAGTTGGAGCACACCCTCCGGTCCCCTTTTTTGAAGAGAGGAACCACCACCCCAGTTTGCCATGCCAAAGACACTGCCCCCGACCTCCACACAATGTTGCAGAGGCGTGTCAACCATGACAGCCCAACAACATCCAGGGCCTTGAGGTACTCAGGGCGAATCTCGTCCACCCCCGGGGCCCGGCCACCAAGGAGATTTTTAACCACCTTGGCAACCTCAGCCCCTGTGATAGGTGAGTCATCCCCCTCGTCCCCAAACCCTGCTTCCTCTGTGGAAGGTGTATCAGTGGGATTGAGGAGATCCTCGAAGTATTCCTTCCACCGCCGGACGATATCCCCAGTCGAAGTCAACAGTGTCCCATCCACACCATACACAGTGTGGACAGGGAGCTGCTTTCCCCTCCTGAGCCGCCGGACAGTTTGCCAGAATCTCTTTGAGGCCGACCGAAAGTCTTGTTCCATGGCCTCACCGAACTCCTCCCATACCCGGGTTTTTGCTTCAGCAACCACCCGAGCTGCACTCCGCTTGGCCTGCCGGTACACCTCAGCTGCTTCGGTAGTCCCACAAGCCAACCAAGCTTGATAGGACTCCTTCTTCAACTTAATGGCCCCCCTCACCACTGGTGTCCACCACTTGGTTCGGGGGTTGCCACCACGAGATGCACTGACCACCTTGCGGCTGCAGCTCTGGGCCGCCTCTTCAACAACAGAGGTGGAGAACATGGCCCATTCAGACTCCATGTCTCCAGACTCCCTCGGAATGTGGTTGAAGTTCTTCCGGAGGTGGGAGTTGAAGACCTCCCGGACAGGGGCCTCAGCCAGACGCTCCCAGCACACCCTCACTATATGTTTGGGTCTACCAGGTCTGAATGGCTTCCTCCCCTGCCATCGGATCCAACTCACCACCAGGTGGTGATCAGTTGACAGCTCTGCACCTCTCTTTACTCGGGTGTCCAAGACATACGGTCGCAGGTCTGATGATACGATAACAAAATCGATCATCGACCTGCGACCTAGGGTGTCCTGGTGCCAGGTGCACATATGGACACCCTTATTCTTGAACATGGTGTTCGTTATGGACAGACTGTGGTTAGCAGAGAAGTCCAATAACTGAACACCACTTGGGTTCAGATCGGGCAGGCCGTTCCTCCCAATCACCCCCCTCCAGGTTACACTGTCGTTGCCCACGTGCGCATTGAAGTCCCCCAGTAGGACAATGGAGTCTCCAAGAGGAGCACCCTCCAGCACCCCAGTCACAGACTCCAAAAAGGGTGGGTACTCTGAAACATCATTTGGTGCATAGGCACAAATGATGGTCAGGACCCGTTTCCCAACCTGAAGGCGCAGGGAAGCAACACTTTCATCCACCGGGGAAAACTCCAATATAGAGGCAGCAAGGTGGGGGAATACAAGAATACCAACCCCTGCTCGTCGCCTCTCACCCGGGGCAACTCCAGAAAAGGCCAAGCTCCAGCCCCTCTCCAGGAGAGTGGTTCCGGAACCGGAGCTGTGTGTTGAGGTGAGGCCGACTATATCTAGCCGGTATCTCTCAACCTCGTACACCAGCTCAGGCTCCTTCCCCACCAGAGAGGTGACATTCCACGTACCAAAAGCCAGTTTAGAAAGCTTGGGATCAGTCCGCCAAGGTCTCCACCTTTGACCGCCACCTAATCCACATAGCACCGGACCCCCATGATCCCTCCTGCAGGTGGTGAGCCCACTGGATAGCGGACCCATGTAACTCCTTCGGGCTCAGCCCGGCCGGGTCCCATGGGTGGAAACCTGGCCACCAGACGCTAGCCTTTGAGCCCCTCCCCCAGGCCTGGCTTCAGGGTGGGGCCCCGGTAACCCCATACCGGGCGGGGTACACTGAATCCTTGATAAAGAATTTATTATGAGAGTCTGTTGGATCGTTCTTAGTCTGGCCCTTCACCCAGGACCAGTTTGTCTTGGGAGACCCTATCAGAGGCAGATTGCCCCAGACAACATAGCTCCTGGGATCACTGGGGCACGCAACCCCCCCCCCACCACCACGATAAGGTGACGATCCATGAGGGGGAAATTTAATACATCATTACTTAAAGAAAAAAAAGACTCTATTAATTACTTTAAAAAACTAGAAAAGCACTCGGACAGCGCAGACCTCCGCCAAGCGCCGCAGTTCCCCCCATACAGTCTTCAGATTCCTTGATCATGAAAACATATGAGAAGCAGTGGTTCAGTAGTTATTGACGAAAATGGCATTTTCCGTAATGGCGGCCCCAGTTCCTCCCATACAGTGTTTGTGTGTACGTTTTCAGATTCCTTGACGATGAAAACATATGACTAGCAATTGGTTTGACAATGATCGGATTAGTGGTTCAGTAGTTATTGTGGAAAATGGCATTGTCCATAATGGTGGGCACAGTTCCTCCCATACAGTGTTTGTGTGTACGTTTTCAGATTCCTTGACCATGAAAACATATGACTAGCAATTGGATTGACAATGATAGGATTAGTGTTTTAGTAGTTATTCACGAAAATGGCATTTTCCGTAATGGCGGCCAGAGTTCCCCCCATACAGTGTTTGTGTGTACGTTTTCAGATTCCTTGACCATGTAAACATATGACTAGCAATTGGATTGACAATGATAGGATTAGTGTTTCAGTAGTTATTGTTGAAAATGGCATTTTCCATAATGGCGGCCACAGTTCCTCCCATACAGTGTTTGTGTGTCCTTTTTCAGATTCCTTGACCATGAAAACATATGACTAGCAATTGGATTGACAATGATAGGATTAGTGGTTCAGTAGTTATTCACGAAAATGGCATTTTCCGTAATGGCGGCCAGAGTTCCCCCCATACAGTGTTTGTGTGTACGTTTTCAGATTCCTTGCCCATGTAAACATATGACTAGCAATTGGATTGACAATGATTGGATTAGTGGTTCAGTAGTTATTCACGAAAATGGCATTTTCCGTAATGGCGGCCAGAGTTCCCCCCATACAGTGTTTGTGTATGTTTTCAGAATCCTTGACCATGAAAACATATGACTAGCAATTGGATTGACAATGATAGGATTAGTGGTTCAGTCGTTATTGTGGAAAATGACATTTTCCATAATGGCGGCCACAGTTCCTCCCTTACAGTGTTTGCGTGTCCGTTTTCAGATTCCTTGACCATGGAAACATATGACTAGCAATTGGATTGACAATGATTGGATTAGTGGTTCAGTAGTTATTCACGAAAATGGCATTTTCCGTAATGGCGGCCAGAGTTCCCCCCATACAGTGTTTGTGTATGTTTTCAGAATCCTTGACCATGAAAACATATGACTAGCAATTGGATTGACAATGATAGGATTAGTGGTTCAGTAGTTATTGAGGAAAATGGCATTTTGCGTAATGGCGGTTTTCTTGTGGACGGTGATCCTGATCACCACCGAAATGTAATCATCTGTAGGATACCCCATTTCTGACAATCTGTGAAAATTTTATGAAAATCCGTCCATAAATTTTTGAGTTATCTTGCTAACAGACAAACAAACAAACAGACAGACAAACAAACCAACGCTGATGATCACATAACCTCCTCCTCTTGGCGGAGGTAAAGAATGAGAATCATATCTGGAATATAATGGTGTGCCAGGAATATTGCTGTGTGTTCTTTGAGAGTCAACAGAAGCAGTCATGTGAGGTAAACAATCTCTTACTGTTCATACAAGGATAAAAAAGAAAAAAGCACTGGTCCTGGAGTTGGACCAGAAAAATAAATCACTTGAGATGACCTGTGCCGTTTCTCCACAGGAACAGTCATTTAACAATCTAAGAAAATTAAAGCTGGAACTAAAAGAAATTGCAAACAAAAGGACACAGTTTTTAATAGAAAGACTGCGTTTTGAGAAGCTTGAATGCAGTAATAAATTGGGGAGATATCTTTCTAACCAGTTTAGATTGAACTATCAACTATCCACTCTATTAAGGATACAACTGGAAATATTACTCATGAGCCTGAAGAAATAAATAACTCCTTCAAAAGGTTTTATGAAAACCTCTACTCATCTCAGATTAACTAATCTGACTCAGAGATATATAAATTTCTGGACAATGTTAACTTACCGCACTTAAATAATGAACAGATTGCAACTCTGGATGCACCTCTTCTTGTGTCTGAACTCCAGGAGGCACTAAATCGCATCCAAAACAACAAAGCTCAGGGACCAGATGGTTTTCCAGTAGAATTTTATAAAGAATTCTGGCCTATGATGGTACCTACTTTCTTTAAAATGGTGAACCAAATTAATGAAGATAATACAATCCCTCCAAATATGAACTTGGCTAGTATTATTCTCCTCCTTAAACCCGAAAAAGAACCTATGCTTCATCCTGCTACCGTCCTATCTCACTTATGAATGTCGATCTTATAATAATTTGCAAACTGCTCTTTTTTTTTGTTTTTTGTTTTTGTTTTTTTTTTCCGGTTCCGCCGGACCGGTGGCGCCACACAAGTAGGCTGCCCGTTGCAACAGCCTTTTTTTTATCTTCCTTCTTCTTTCTACACCTTTCACTCTGTATATATATCACGGACGCACGGATCACCATGGGGGTCTCCCGGGTCGGCGGACGGAGCCACGGTTTGCAGCGGGAGACGTTACAGCGGGGAGGAGCTAGTGCTAGCTAGCACTTGGCCGCCGCCCGGTGCTAATGGGAAACTCGACATACCGGGAGCTGTAGCGAAAACGATGCGGGTGCCGGGCTGGAGTTTAGGCGGCGTGCAAGAAATATAAGACAGAATAATAAAGAGCGATGGCAAGAACCAAGCAGACCGCCCGTAAAATCTACTGGAGGAAGAAGCCCCCCAGGAGACAGCTAGCCACCAGGGCTGCTCGGAGAGGCGCTCTGGCCACCGGCAGAGTGAAGAGGCCTCATCGTCACAGGCCCGTGGCTCTGAGAGAGATCCGTCGCTACCAGAAATCCACGGAGCTGCTCATCCGTAAGCTGCCCGTCCAGCGCCTGGTGAGGGAGATCGCTCAGGACTTCAAGACCGTCCTGCGTTTCCTGAGCTTCACCGTCATGGCTCTGCAGGAGACCAGCGAGGCCCACCTGGTGGTCTCTTCTTCGCTAAGGGGGTCACCATCATGCCCAAAGACTTCCAGCTGGCCCGCCGCATCCGCGGAGAGAGAACTTAGACTTTCTGCTGCACATTCACCAACCAACCATAATGCTCTGCACTGTGTGTCTATATATTTACATTTATAGTAATATGGACATATGTTTACTAGATGTTGTTTTTTCTTGCCTTCTGATTGTTGCTCTGAGTGTTGCTATCCCTGTGCTGTTGCAATCCTGGAATTTCCCCATTGTGGGACTAATAAAGGCTTATCTTATCTTATCTTATCTTAAAAGACTGGAAAAGGATTATTCCCTTTATTATACACCCAGATCAAACATGTTTCATCAAGGGTAGGCACTCAGCTAATAATACATGCAGGCTATTTAATTTAATAGACTACTGTAAGATTAATAAATTAGAAACCACAATTTTATCTTTGGATGCTGAGAAAGCCTTTGACCGGGCTGATTGGAAAGCTCTTTTTATGGTGTTAAACAAGTTTTGAGATTGGATCATCTTTTATAAAATGGATAAAACACTATATAGCGGCCCAACTGCATCTGTCCGAACAAATGATCAGTCTCAAAGCTTTAATCTCCAGAGAGGCACTAGGCAGGGCTGTCAACTCTCTCCTTCACTTTTTACCATCTTAATCAAACCATTAGCAGCAGCCATATGACAAAATGTTGATGTCAGAGGTATCCAAACTGGAGAAAAAGAACACAAGATAAGGCTTTTTGCTGATGATGTATTGATTTTCCTTGAAAACTCACAAAGATCTCTTCTTCAGACAGTGGTCCTCATTGATAAATTTTCATCATTATCAGACTACTCTATTAACTGGGGTAAATCAACAGTCTTACCTATAAATTATATTTTTTTCAAATATATTCACTATTCCAATACAATCAGCTAATTTTTAATTTTAGGAATAGATATTTCACCCAGGCTCTCAGAGTTATTGTGACTAAATCACGTTCCCCTTTTAAAAACAATACAAGCCGACCTTACACGTTGGAGGACATTACCTATATCACTCATGGGAAGAGTCACAACTGTTAAAATAATGGTCCCTCCTAAAATCAACTATTTATTTTCAATGATTCCTACCCAACCATCTATGGCCTGGCTTAATTCTCTAGACTCAAATATAAGTAAATTTTTATGGAAGGATAAACCATCACGGATCAGTTTAAAAACTCGACAAAAAGCAAAAGAGTACGGGGGTTTCAATTTTCCTTTTTTTTTTTTTAAAAATTACTTCTTAGCCAATAGACTGCAGCTTGTTTCTAAATGGACAAAATCAACCCCACTAGGAAACCCATGGTTAGATGCTAAGCAGGCTCTCTCTTGGTTGCTAAAAATGTCTTATTACTTTGTGGAGGAACAAATAAGTACAGGTGAGATGCGACGAGCTGGAAGGCGGCAGAGTTCTATTTTCCTCCAACATCATGAGACACACTGTAGCGCTGTGCGCTGTGTTGTGCTGTGTGTGCTGTGTGTGTTGTGTTGCGCGTGTGCTGCGCATCCTCTTGAGCCATGTCTCATCATCAGTCTGTCGTGGGCGACTAGCAAGCTCTTTTATACATGTTACACAAAGAGGGAATGCATGGCACATTTGCATATTGCTATACATATCAGTCAATACATATCAATGGCGTGACCAACTGGCGCCCAGACTTCCTCTCCTTAATCCGGGGATGTATAACAATAGTCCATTGTTCTGATTGTCTCCTAGGGGCTCTCTGTCCATATGCAAATTGCCCTCTGATTCCTGCCGGCTAGCTGAGTGTGAAGAATGAATGTCCATGTAGATTGTGGTAGGTCACCACAGGGCTCCCCCCAGAACACTCAGCAGGGGTTGTGACCCCCCTCCCCCCATCGTTTGGCTCCAGCTCCGGGTTCCAGCACGTTGAATGGCTGTGGATCGAGGGCACACGGGCTGGTGTGTTTCGTGTGTAATGGAACAAGACGGCGATCGGCCGGCTTTAGGAAGTGAGGTGTGGGAAAAGCGCTGTGCAGGAGGAGGGGGATGGGGGTGGAAGTAAGCAAGTGCCGGCCCAGGTCGTCAAAGGTGTCTGGGCCATGCAAAAATTGCGTATGGATCCATGATGGTGAGAGACTTTCCTGTTAAACCTGGCGATGATCCACAGTGTCTGTGAAAGAAAGAAAGAAAGAAAGAAAAAAAATATTAAATTAAGTCACTGACTTCTCGTGCCGGTCCGGTCCAACGAGGATCTGGGGAAGGCGATTGTCCCAATTCCCTGAGGATGCGTAGTGGCTGTGATAAACTGAAGCCGTGGGTGGGACTCAGCAGTTTGGCTTTAGCTGCGGGAGCAGCCCTAAAGGTTCCAAAGATGACGATCGGTCATGTTCCTCAGGCATGTGCAGCGGCAGAGGACGATGTACAAGTCTGTGAAGCCGGTTTGTCCCTGGTGCGTGGTGCGCGCCTGGTGCAGTGACCACATAGCTGGCAGTTGCGCTGTCCTCATAATCCTGTGGTGTGCGTGCAGGGCTTCTGTGCGCGGGAGGTCCACTGTCCAGAGTTTAGTCAGAGTTGGGGAGCTCAGTGGAAATCAACGCAGTCGGCATCGATGATTGTCCCCGTTCAGGCTGCTTCCTTCGTTCGCTCGTGTCGTTCATGGTGTGTTTTGGTCCCAGCACTGCACTCCGGAGCGCGGTCCGGTCAGGATGAAGAAGTTGCAAGCATTCTCTGGTCCTCTGGGATCCACAGCGCGGTGAGAGGGAGGAGACGGTCATTCTCCCCCGTCAGGTCACCAGTGTGGATGTAAAAGATCAGGCGAGGGGCACACCATGACGCGTGCTGAGGCTTCCCATCCGGGCCATCTCTGGGGTGTTTGCTTTGTGTTCCATTCTTCGTCAAGGGTCACCAGTGTGGAGGAACAAATAAGTTCAGGTGAGATGCAACGAGCTGGAAGGTGGCAGAGTTTTATTTTCCTCCAACATCATGAGACACACTCTAGCGCAGTGCGCTGTGTTGTGATGTGTGTGCTGTGTGTGTTGTGTTGCACGTGTGTGCTGCACGTCCTCTTGAGGCATGTCTAGCAAGCTCTTTTATACATGTTACACAAAGAAAGAATGCATGGCACATTTGCATTTTGTCATACATATCAGTCAATACATACTGTATCAATCGCGTGACCAACTGGTGCCCGGACTTCCTCTCCTTAATCCGGGGATGTATAACAATAGTCCATTGTTCTGATTGTCTCCTAGGGGCTCTCTGTCCGTTTGCAAATTGCCCTCTGATTCCTGCCGGCTAGCTGAGTGTGAAGAATGAATGTCCATGTAGATTGTGGTGGGTCACCACAGCTTACCTTTTTTGAGTCCCTGTATCAAAAGCCGTGACTGTTTTAAAAACATTAACATCAGCTCCTCTCTGACAGCCTAGTGGAATTTTTTTTAAATAATGGGGCCTTCACTTGTCCCTTGCAACCACCCCCCCCCCCCCATTTGGAATAATTCTGATATCCTGCAACAAAAGAGGACGTTAAACTTTTCACAATGGTATGTGGTATGAAAGGAATAAAAACCTTAGCACACTTTATTCAAGGTGGAAATTTTATCCAATTTCAGGAACTAGTGTCACAGTATGACATCGGTGATAAAATGTTTCTTGAATACCAACAGCTTAAATCCATAATAAAAGCAAGATTCAATCTTAAACATACAGATTTAGAGGTACCAGTTAAAGTGACAGAGTTTCTAAATCTTCTTTGACCTAAAATGATATCAAAAATACATGGACTATTATCAAAACTGGATGAGTCAGTATTCATTCATTCATTAATTCATCTTCTTCCACTTAATCCTTTTCAGGTCGTGGGGGGGCTGGAGCCTATCCCAGCATTTTTGGACGAGAGGCAGGGTACACCCTGGACAGATCTCCAGTCCATCGCAGGGCCAACACAGAGAGACAGACAACCATTCACTCTCACAGTCATACCTAAGGACAATTTAGAATCCCCAGTTTGATGCCAATTAACCTAACTTGCATGTTTTTGGCATGTGGGAGGAAACCGGAGAAATCCCGGAGTAAATCCATGCAGACACAGGGAGAACATGCAAACTCCACACAGATCACTGTTGGTTGGGGGCTGGGATCGAACCCAGGATCCCCCGGCCAAAGGGTGAGTTGCTGTGCTGCCGCAGTGCTAACCACTCCTCCACCACGCCTCCCTGGATGAGTCAGTATCTCTTCCAAAATCAAAATGGGAGACAGACTTATCGATCAATAAGGATGAAAGCTTTTGGACACAAATATGTTTAAGCACTTTAAAGATGACTAAAAACTCTAATTAACAACTCATGCAGTGCAAAGATTTATATAGAACTCATTACACAGGACAAACTATCCTCACCCACAGTTTGCATATTAGGTGATTTAAGTGAAATAAAGATAGCGGAAAGGATGTCAAATATGGTTCTCACTGCAATATGCATCACAAACAAAACTATCCTCATGGATTGGAAATCAATCAATCAATCAATCAATCAACTTTATTCTTAAAGCACTTTAAAAGCAACACTCGCTACACAAAGTGCAATACAGCAAGAGAACATAAAAGCAGGGCACTAACACAAAGGGCGCTAACACAAGAACCACAGTAAAACAAACAAAAAAATCATAAATAAAATAAAAAGTAAAATCAATAAAAATCCATTTCATTCAATAAAATCAATGTCTCATACTGGGTCGAAGGCCAGGGAGTAAAAGTGTGTTTTAAGATGTGTTTTAAAAATGGACAGTGAAGGTGTTTGTCTAATGTCCAGGGGTAAATCATTCCATAACCTGGGGGCCATGATCGAAAAGGCTCTGTCCCCTCTGAGCTTGCATCTTGCCTTTGGTACCTCCAAAAACAGCTGTTCAGCTGACCTAAGGGACCGGGTGGGAGCGTAGGGATGCAGAAGCTCAGAAAGGTAAGGTGGAGCAAGACAATTCAAGGATTTAAAAACAAATAAAAGAATTTTAAAATGAACTCTAAAATACACGGGCAGCCAGTGGAGTGAATCTAAGATGGGTGTGATGTGATCTCTTCCACATGTACCTGTTAAAAGACAAGCAGCAGCATTTTGAACCAGCTGCAGATGGGAAAGGGATGACTGGCAGACACCGGCGTAATGTGCGTTACAGTAATCCAGCCGAGATGAAATAAAAGCATGGATTACTGTTTCCAAGTGTGGTCTAGAGAGAATGGGTTTTACTTTTGCTAAACGCCTTAGCTGAAAGAAGCTGGATTTTACCACAGAACGAATCTGCGTGTCTAATTTAAAATCATTGTCCATGGTAAAACCAAGGTTCCTAGCTGTGGATTTAACAAAAGAGTAAGGGGGCCCAAGTATACAGGAAGGAACTCACAGTGGCAACTAGGTCCAAACACCATCACTTCAAGAAACAAATCAAGAAATAATTTATGCACGACCCACTATAATAACCTACTATCAGATTATATTAGCCTGGAGAGAATGTTTGCCTCCTCACATAAGCAAATGGCTGAATTCAATTCTCTCTTGTCCCCGCTTTTTAATTCTATAACCAGAGGGGTGGCGGGTGGTTCACTCTCCTTGGCGCCTTTGGCAGCTGGCTGCGCCCTGACTGCAAGTGATTTCTGTGACCAACTGGGGCCGGTGTCTGGGGAGCCTGTTCCGGGGTGGCTGTGTGTCTGGTCTGGGGGAGTTGGTGGTGGTGGAGGGCTGCGGGGTGGGCCCGGGGTGAGCCATGGCCCCGGGCCGGCTGGCCTTGCCTCCCATGGCACTGGGTCTGTCCCTTGGGCCCTGCTGCTGGAGGGGGGGGGGGGGGTGTCGTTCCCCCTCTTGGTCAGGGTCGGGTGTGTATATGTGGTGCGGGCCGGCCCCAGTGTGCCCTCCCCGGGGCCCTGGCAGTGCTTTGGAACTGGTGCCTGCATCCTGGGGGTGTGGGTGTTCATGTGTATGTTTGTGTGTGTACGTGTGTGAGTGTTTGTACACATGCAGCTGCACGTGAGTGTGGGTGTGAGTGGGTTCATGTGTGTGTGCGAGTGCAGATGTGGGTGCGTGAACATGTGTGTGTTGTGGATGTAGGTGGGCATTTGTAATGGTGAGTGTGTGTGTGTGTACATATGAAGGTCAGTGGGTGTGTGTGTGTGGGTGCGGATACTTGTGGGTGGATGTGCAGGGGTGGATAATGTATATGTGGGTGGGTAATCCTCTTTGGGTGGTGGGGGTGGGGCTTGTCATCTGGTGGCCTGGGGGTTGGCGATTCGGGGCTTACTTGTCTCGGTTGTCCTACCTGTTATGTCATATGGCGGAGTGCTTTGTCAAATTGCCTCTGATGTCTTTGGCGCCAGGTGTATGTGAGTGCTCGGGGTTGGTCGGGGTGCCGTTGGTGCAGGTTGGCGGCTGTGTGGCTGTCGGTTTGCTCCAGGGTGGCTGTGGCTGTGGGGCAGCCTGCTGCTGTCGATGTGTGTCTGGGTGGGTGGTTGGTGGGCTTGTGGTGGGCACTTTGGGGTGTCGCTTGGCGTGTGGGGCACCATATGGGTCCAGCCAATTGTTCACTATTGTGATTATTGTTGTTGTGCATGTTTGTGTGTGCAAGATGAGTGGGAATGGGTGTGGGGGTTGCTGCTTCATCATGTTTGTGGTGCTGGCAGCAGCGGGGCACGGTGCTGGTAGGTCCTGGGCTGCTCAGCCATGCGGCCCTTGCCCTGGTTTAGGATTTGGGGGCAGTGGGTGGCCTCCTGAACCAGTTTGCGAGGTGGCTTCTGGGGGTGGGGTGGGGGGGTGCTCCATTTTGGACTGCCTCCTTCCCAGTCTTATGCCCCCCCTCCCCTGATTCTGGGTGGAACATACGTACATCTTCTTGGATACACTTTGGTTTTTGGGGTGGGGGTGTGCCGCATTGGGTCGGTGATGGGGATACCCTCATCTCAATTTTAATTGTATTTTAGACACTGAGGGCTTGGGGGGATGGTGCTCCAACCACCATCCCCCCAATTTTAACCCAATGACTGCCTATAGCGCTCCATTGTGCCGTTTCTGCCTCTCCTCCTGGTGGTCAAGATTTTTTCAACAAAATATTCAGTTCAGATGTCAGAGATTTCCGAAGCTATAACTTGAAAGTGGTAAGACATAATGGCTTACTGTCAATTTGAAAGATGTAGAATATGATCAAAAGTTTGAGATAGGAGTAAATTTACACATCTAATTTGCATAATGCAACAACAGCTATATTGAATTACATAACTTTCAGTCAAAAGCGGACTTTGGACATATTTACACAAAGGATGGTTTTGGTTTTTGTCACTGTTTCAGAGTTGGAAAGCAAGATGGCAGCAAATAAACTTGGTTCGGCCTGGGCCAGTATGAAAACTATTGCAGGCCTTCAGAGCACAGAGCGCAGTAATCGTGTGTTTTTAGATGGTTTTAGTTCAGACACAGAGCTGGCTAATGCTCTTAATTGTTTTTATGGTCGTTTTGACTCCTTTGATTTTAGCACAGAAATCCAAGATTTGAAACAGAAACTCAAAGACAATCAGCACTTTAATATTGAGATGCAGGATGTTAAAAGGGAGTTCCGCGCTGTAAAAGTGAACAAAAGTCAGGGCCCTGATAATATATGTGGACGCCTGGTAAAGTCCTGTGCACATGAACTGAGTCCTATATTTCATTATATTTTCAATAAGTCCTTACAGACACAACATGTGCCTAAGATCTGGAAAGATGCCGTGGTTGTTCCCGTTCCAAAATCCAGCTGTCCTAAAACGGTAAACGACTTTAGACCAGTTGCTTTGACTTCAATTTTAATGAAAATTTTTGAAAAACTGGTCAGACGTGAGGTCCTAAGGCAGACTGAACATGCATTGGATCCTCTGCAGTTTGCCTATAGGCCTCACAGAGGAGTGGAGGATGCCACTGTCACTCTGTTTGACATGCTTTTTAAACATCTGGATTTTAATGGGACACACGCCAGGCTTTTATTTGTGGACTTTTCTTCTACCTTTAATACAATCCAACCTCATATTTTAGTTGAAAGGCTCCTGCAACAATTTGATTTAAGCAATAATCTGGTGGGTTGGATTCTGGATTTCTTAACCAACAGGACGCAGAGAGTAAGGGTCAATGGCACATTGTCTGACCTAAAGTGCTCTTCTACTGGCTCTCCTCAGGGGTGTGTGTTGTCACCACTACTCTTCATCCTGTACACAAACATGTGTCGGAGCAGACATGACAACAGACACATTATAAAGTATGCTGATGACTCAGTCATTGTCAGTCTCCTCCAGGATGGTGAGAGTGGCCACGGCCCAGTAGTTGATGACTTTGTTCACTGGTGTGAGGATTCCTACCTGCAGCTGAATACAACAAAAACGAAAGATATGATTATTGACTTTAGGAGGAAAACTCCCAGGCACAAAGTCACCATACTAAAAGGCCAGACCACCGAATGTGTACAATCGTACAAATATCTTGGGACAATTATTGATAGTGGATTGAACTTTGAGGTGAACTGTGAAAGGGTGTGCAAAAAGGGTCAGCAAAATTTGCATTGTTTGAGGAAACTTGCACGCTTCCAAATTGACCGAACCATAATGATTATGTTCTATCGGGCTTTTATTGAATCTGTTTTATCCTTTTCTTTAATGTCATGGTTTGGTCAGATAAAACTGAAACAGAGGAAATCCTTGGATCAGGTAGTCAGATGGTCCAGTCGTTTGCTTGGTGAGTCACAGCTGAGCCTGACATCCCTGTACACCAGACAAGTACAGAGGATGGCCGACTCGATTTTAAATGATGACTCCCACCCTTTGCACTGCAACTTTCAGCTTCTTCCCTCCAGACGGAGGTTTGCTGTCCCAAAAAGTAGAACCCAGCGCTACAAAAACAGCTTTGTCCCTGCTGCTGTCAAAGAGTTGAACAAGCTATAAAAATTATATTGTACATATTTTATATTTACCTATTTTGTAAGATGTGTGCCTGTGTTTGTGTCTATGTTGAATGTAATTAGTGGCTTGTAAATATGGATGTCACCAACTGCAAAACAAATCTACCTACGGGTACAAATAAAGTAACCTGAACCCTGAACCTGAACTGTTTGTTGTTTTGGGCATCTTGTTATCTTATCTTTAAAGTATACGAACCAGAAAATCAGTTACAGAGTAAACAAAGAAATTCGTCACTTACCGCTGGCCAGGTGGCTCTCGCTTCGTCCATTTTCGTCCATCCTGGTCATTATTTTGCCTTCTCTCGATCATTTTCGCTTTCTCTCCCACATCTACAAACTCTTATGATAATCTCACCTCAATTTAGCTTTTATTCCGCCGCAATTCATCTCATATGACGACCTGGAACTGACGCGATTGTTATGTCCAGTCACATGGCGCTGGGGGTTGATGGCAGGTGCAAATCAACCAGCTTCGGCCACCCTCTGTTATAACAAAATGTAGATATTTACCTTCATAAACTAAACAATCTCTTTTTAGAATCATAGGTGGCAAATTTGGGAGCAAATGCCTCCTCCATCTTGGGGGGGGGGGGATTTGGGGGCCATTGGTCCTCCAAGGCAAGAGCAGTAAGTTATACGTGTCTGCCACCTTGTGAGGTGTCTGCCACCTCACAAGGTGGCAGACACAAGAAAACCTAAAAAATTTTTAGGTTTTCACAAGAAAACCTAATTTTTTTTTCATAAATTTACATACCCTTTCTCTTAGTTTGATCTGGTTCAGCTGTACAGCTGTGCAGCCTTCGGTCATGTCAGAGTATTATTTTCTCTGCTTTTGTTTGTTTTTATTTATTTTATTTTTTATTTTTTATTTTTTACCTCTGTTTGTGATACTAGTCTTTGTTTGCTGTTAGCTCGGTATTGGCCTCGCCTAAAATCCCGTTCGGATGCGCGAGTAGGTCCGATCCCCGGCTGGGCTGCTTTTTACCGAGCTAGGCTACTTGCTAGCCTGTTTTAGCCTTTTAGCTGTTTTTAGCTAACTTTCAGCTAACTTGTTTTTAGCTATTTTAGCTGTTTTTGGCTAGTTAGCGGACTATCCATCTCAGCGCCTGGAACGCCATGGCTCCGTCTCTGACTTGCACTCGCTTGTTATCTCTCCTTGGTAAGGTCTCTGAGTTGGAAATGAGGCTCTCCAACCTTTATAAGATTCGGGAGGCTGAAGACCACCTCGATACCATCATTCTCGGGTGAACATCGGCTCCGGCTACTGACTCACAGTTGGCAGAGACGGCTACTTACTTGGGTGAGCTCAGCACTTCTCCATCCACCTTTACTCCTGCTTCAGCCTCTGCAGACACCCATGACCAAAGGAATAAACACTGGCTTCATCTCAGGGCTAAACCCAAAGCCTCGGTTGGTCCCCCTCATCCTCAATGCACGCCCTGGACCTTGGTTCGACCAGCTAACAACCATCGTCGATCGACCAGAAAGGACCGCGCTGCTTCTCTCCCCATGTCCTTGGAAAACAGATTTGATATTCTTTCTCTGGAGGATTTTCCCCACCTGGACGCTGGCTGTCCGCCCATGGATGCCCCTCGTCCTCCCTCCTCTTCTTCAGCGGCGGCTCATGTCCGCAAACCCCGGATAAAGACCACCCTGGGTGTGTGAAGAGAGCGCTTGTGAAGAGAGCGCTAGAAGAGAGCGCTTCTCCCCGCCTTCGCAACAACAACATCACCCTCTACAAAATTACTCTCCTCATCAGAATCCACCAACAGAAACCCCCCAAACGATGCTGGTAATTGGTGACTCGATCGTGAGGAACGTCAGAAGCAGGTACTGTGTTACTCGATTTTTTCCCAGGGCTAGAGTCTCTGACATTGAGGCTCTTATCCCTGACCTGCTGAATGAATTCCCCAATGTACAAACTGTCGTTGTGCATGTGGGATGCAATAACATCCCAGATGAAGCATCGAAGATTTTAAAGAGTGACTTCAGGAGCCTTCTGTCCACTCTTATGAACTGTGGCAGATGTGCGTTCATCTCTGGGCCTTTGGCACCTCTCAGACGAGGCTGCAATTGTTTTAGTAGAACTCTCAGTCTTAATACTTGGCTGTGTTTTACTTGTCCTATTTTTAACATTGGTTTTGTTGACAATTTTAACTTATTTTGGAACCGCCCATCACTTATGAGGCCTGATGGCATCCACCCAAATAGACTCGGTGCATGTGTTTTAAGAGACAATCTATTCTATTCTATTTGGTGTTTTTTGGTACAGTGACTGGGACTTGGCGTGTTTACTTGCTCTGAAGCTTCTGGGTTTGCTAAACTGCCCTTTTTTGGTTCTGTTCCCACTTCTTGTATCGATCCCATTAATTCAGGTGGTCTGTACCGTTTGGATCAGCCTTTGATTTATAATCCTACAGAGATTGTGTCTGTCTCCCATTGCCCTAAATATTGTAACCCAGGACAAATACAACATAACTTGAAAAACACACACACTTCTGCAGTTCCTCCTCATCCACCACCCTTCAACTTTGCCTCTGTCTCCTTCCTTTGAGAACCTTTTTCTGCTTCTGTTACAGCCCGAGTGCTGGTTCCATCCGCACTCGGATCTTGTACCTTTTCCTGGCTTTGACAGCAGAGGTTTCCTTCTAGCTCCCCGGGCTCTTATTGTGACAGTGCCCGGTGGAGCTCCCTGCTGTCAGAGCCAACAGATGTGCTGCATTCGGGGTCATTAGTGACCGGGGTTATAAGCAGGCGCTGAATGCTCCCCGATGCAGCAGTCTTTGTCTACGTTCCTGTTACGTTCTTGTAATGTTCCTGTTAACCTTCGCTGTTAACATTCCTGTTAATCTTCCCGTTGAGCTACCTGTTAGGATTGAGACTGAGATTGAGATGAGATTCAACTTTGTCATTACACATGTATGAATACAAGGTAACGAAACGTGACTTGGCATTTGGGCACGCTCTGCAGAGCGCATCCAAGGCCGGGGCAGCCGCTAGGATACGCTCTGTTCCGGTAATACTTTCCCGTTAAGGTACGTCCTGTGTTTGTCTTACCCGCACCATTGTGTGTGTCATTGCCTGTTATTGCACCTCTTAATAAACATCACTGCAACTCACTGGTGACTGCTGGCATCTTATGGTGGCTCGTGAGGGCCACCGTGACAGCTTCCTCCAAAGTTAATAAAAAAATAAAAACAGAATACATAAACATCCCAAACTGATTAAACAAAATGTTGGTAAAATTCAAATCCAACCTCAAGTCCCTAAAATTAATAAATTGGCCTTTGTTCCTCCCCAAAATTTAAATATTAAATGTGGTCTATTAAATATTAGGTCTCTAACTTCTAAGTCTCTTCTGGTTCATGACCTATTAATCGATCATCAGATCGATCTATTATCCCTCACAGAGACCTGGCTTGGGCAAGATGATTTTGTTGGTCTGAATGACTCAACTCCCTCTGGGTACTTAAACTGTCATAACCCCAGAGATTCTAGTCGTGGTGGTGGAGTGGCGGCAATTTTCCATTCTAAATTACTAGTTAATGTTAAGCAAAAATTATGTTTTAATTCCTTTGAAGGTTTGGTCCTCAGTGTGGGGTTTGTTGGCAATCTTGGCTTGAACCCAATTTTCTTTGCCATAGTTTATCGTCCTCCCTCGGCCTATTCAGAGTTTCTATCTGAATTTGCTGAATTTTTAGCTGATTTAGTGCTGAAATCCGATAGAATAATTATTGTAGGGGACTTTAATATACATGTTGATGTAGAGAGTGATTGTCTTAATAAGGCATTCAATTCAATTTTAGACTCAATGGGGTTTTCCCAGAAAGTAAAAAATTCTATCCATCATTTCCAGATGTCTTTCTGATGACGTTGTTGCCAAGTTTTTGCAGATTGTCTCCTCTACGCCATGGGTCAACACAACAGAAACAACAGAAATAATAGATGGAGAGTCTGCTCCATTCGTGATTGATGGCATGGTTGATGGTGTTACAACCTCTCTGCATCGGACTCTAGATTTGGTAGCCCCTTTAAAAAAGAAAAAGTCTAACCAGACATTTCTAACCCCTTGGTTTAACTCAGAAACTTGTGGCTTAAAACAGAAAACTCATCAATTGGAAAGGAAATGGCGTTCAACTAATTCAGATGAATTTTACTTGGCGTGGAGAAATCATTTCCTAATCTATAAAAAATCTCTTAGAAAAGCTAGATCAAGCTATTATTCTGCATTAATAGAAGCGAACAAGAATAACCCCAGGTTTCTCTTCAACACTATAGCCAGGCTTACAAAGAGCCAGGACTCGATCAATCCTCGCATCCCCCCTGAGCTTTCTAGTCAGGACTTTCTGAACTTTTTCAATCTTAGAATTTTCTCTATTAGAGATGAAATCAGTCAGATTCTTCCTACCGTAAACTCAAGTTCATTAACTTCTACAGCTCCCTCAATTGATATCTGCTTAGATAGATTTACTCCAATCAACCTCATCTAAGTCTTCATATTGCCTTTTAGACCCTATTCCTTCTAGGTTTTTTTAAAATCATCTTCCCAATTATTGGTAGCCATATTCTTCTTATAATTAATTCTTCTTTAACTCTGGGTTATGTACCACTGGCTTTTAAAACTGCTGTAATTAAACCCTTACTCAAAAAAACGACTCTCGATCCAGGAGATTTGGCCAATTATCGACCAATCTCTAATTTGCCTTTCATTTCAAAAATCTTGGAAAGAGTTGCTGCTGTGCAACTAACTGAACATTTGCAGGGAGTTGGTTTGTTTGAGGTGTTTCAATCTGGGTTCAGAGCTAATCACAGCACTGAAACTGCTTTAGTGAAGGTCACTAATGACCTCCTGATCGCATCTGATAATGGATTTGTCTCTGTTCTTGTTCTTTTAGATCTCAGTGCAGCCTTTGACACTATCGATCATGCCATTCTACTTGATAGATTAGAACACTTTGCTGGACTAAATGGAACTCCGTTGCAGTGGTTTAGATCTTATTTGTCCAATAGATTTCAGTTTGTTTACATTAACGATCAAGTTTTGTCCAACTCTAGGCTCAGTCACGGAGTTCCACAGGGATCTTTGTTGGGCCTTACTCTTTTTAGTTTATATATGCTCCCGTTAGGCAATATCATCAGAAAGCACTGTATACATTTTCACTGTTACTCAGACGACACACAACTATACCTGTCAATGAAGCCTGATGATTGTAATCAATTAGCCAAGTTAGATACCTGTCTTAAGGACATCAAAGCTTGGATGACTTGTAATTTTCTACTATTAAACCCTGATAAGACTGAAGTCATTCTTGTTGGCCCATAACATCTTAGAAATTCCTTCTCAAATTATGCCCTTAATTTAGAGGCTGCCACTCTCATTTTGAATAGTTCTGTGAGGAACCTTGGAATTATTTTTGATTAAGATCTGTCTTTTAATTCACATATTAAAATTGTTTCTAAGACTACCTTCTATCATCTGCGCAATATTGCCAAGATCAGGAGCGCCTTGTCTCTAAATGATGCTGAGAAACTGATCCACGCCTTTGTCAGCTCTCGATTAGATTATTGTAATTCGTTATTATCTGGTTGTCCTAAAGTATCCTTAAAAAAATCTTCAGTTGATTCAAAATGCTGCTGCTAGAGTTTTAACTGGTTCTAGAAAAAGAGATCATATCTCCCCGGTTCTGTCCTCCTTTCATTGGCTTCCCATAGAATTTAGAATCAAGTTTAAAATCCTTCTTCTTACTATCAAAGCTCTTAATAATCAGGCCCTCCAATATATAAAAGATCTGATATTACCTTACCATCCTAATAGAGCATTACGCTCCCAAAATGCTGGCTTACTTGTGGTGCCCAGAATCTCCAAAAGTACAGTGGGAGGCAGAGCCTTCTGCTACCAAGCTCCTTCTCTCTGGAACCAGTATACCACTCTGGGTCCGGGAGTCAGACTCGGTCTCTGTTTTTAAGAACAGGGTAAAATCCTTCTTTTTTAATATAGCTTACATTTAAGGAGGGATTTTGTGTCTTTTATCCCCACTTTTGTTCTGTTGTTATTTGATCCATACTGCTGGTTGACCTCCAGTAATGTACTTGGCACCTTGCTGTTATGTTCTTTAGGTCTGCCCTCTCCATCCTCCTTATCCCCTCACCCCCAGCCAGTCGCAGCAGATTACTGCCCCTCCCTGAGCCTGGTTCTGCTAGAGGTTTCTTCCTGCCAAATGGGAGTTTTTCCTCTCCACTGTTGCTTAGTGCTTGCTCATAGGGGCTCATCTGATTTCTGGGTTTTTCTGAGACTGTGGGGTTTTTCTCTGCACTCTGGCGCCATGAGACGGCCTCTGTTGTGATGTGGTGCAGTATAAATAAAAGCTGAATACTTAGTACAGCTGGGGGGGTTTATAACATCACATGACACGTCACATGGCAGGCGCAGCACTGCGACAGACAGTGAGGGTGCTTTTTATGTCCATAAATAGAAGGATGTCAATGGGTTAGCTGCACCATGGTAGGTCACATACCTGCACACAATCACTTCATACAACTGACACACACTTATCATGATTTGTGCAGGGGAGGGGTCTTCCCCCACACCTTTTGCCCTCCTTCTGCTGGGGTCCTGGGGGCCCAACAGGGGGCCTGGGACGCATCTTGTGTTCAAAATCCCTGGGTGCTGCCGAATGAATAGATGCAAGCAAGGGAGTGAGAGAGTGAATGAACAAGAGAGTAAGCGAGAGTGAGGAAGTGATGAGTGGATATGGTGATGGTGGGTCACTTTTGTGTGGCACGTTGCACTTCGGGTGGCATCTCGGAGCACCTGCGGTGGTCTGTGATCAGTTGCTCGGGTAGGTGCTGGGGGTGGTGGTCTGCTTCTGTGGCCGCGGCTGCCCTGGGGTGGATCATGGAGGGGTGGCTTTTGGCCTGCACCAGCGGTCTGGTCTCCCTGGCCGCTGCCAGGAGCTGGTGCATGTCATGCTCACTGCATCTGCATCGTGGTCACCCTAAGTAATAAGGGTGAATGAGGGTGGGTGAGTGTGTGGGGGAGAGCATGAATGGATGTGAGTAGGTCGGCGCGTGAGTGAGAGTGCATGTATGGGTGAATGCGAGTGAGTGTGGGTGACCCTGAGGGTGAGTTGGAGTCAGATTGAGTGGGTCTAGGAGTGTGAGTGGGATTGTGTGGGGAAGAGGGTGAGCAAGAGTGAACAAGTGCATGTGGGTGCATATGGGAGCATGAGGGTGTGAATGTATGGGAATGGGTGTGTCTGCTAGTTGGGAGGTGCTGGACTGAGGGAGTTGTGCCTCTTGGCTGCATGAAATCCCCTGGATGGGGAGCTTCTTTGGACGTGGGGGTCCCAGGGGTGTGCAGCGGTGGCACTGGGAGGAGGTAAGCTCACTGTGGGGTGCCTGGGGGGGCTCACACTGGAGGCGTGGGTGGGTCTCCAGCCCGGGTGGTGATGATGCTGGCTTCCCAGCACCTGGGGACCAGGGACTGGCATTGGCCTTGCTGGGGTGGTGGAGGTCAGCAAGCTTAGGGATGTGGGCCGGCTGTGCCGGCGGCCTGGCAGCCTGACCTCCCTTGGCCATCCCTCTTGGGGCGGATGCCTGGCTTTCCTGGGCCTTGTTTGCCTCAAACATTTGTGCCCTGTGGGGGTTGGTGGCATTGCCTTGCCTGCTCGGGGTTTCCGGGGGGGGGGGGGGGTTGCTGCAACCAGCCACCCTCTTTGTATGTTTCCTGACAAACCACTCACATACACACACTTATTTTGCACGCGCTCACATATACATGCACACGAATGCACACACACAAATGTGTCCCCTTAAACAAGTGCAGATACCAGACTCTTGTTGAGACCTCTTCGGTGGAAGAGGCAGTCTGTCTTCTGTTTGTTTTAGTTGTTGGATTGTTTGTCTTTTCTGTCTGTTCCTCTCCCTTTTCTTTCCCCCTCCCCACACTTCCTTTCCCCATTCACCTTCCTCTTGGGTCTTTCATGGATAAAATAATTTAAAGTATTAAAAGTTATTACAAGAGAAGTTTACAGCAATATGCCGTACATAGATAGGTACTGTATAAACCTCCTTTTGGCAAAGTAACTCTGTTTTGGCACAATAAGGGTAGCAGATTTCTGTTCTGCTCACCTAGCTGCCTGACAGGACAAGGGGAAAAATAATAATATATACAAAGGGCTAGTATAATTCTCAGTGGTTATAGTGCTCATACAGAGCTGGCATCTCTTGAATTAAGCTGATCAGCTGATCTTAGGTTTCTTCATTCCAGACAGCCATGTGCAATGACATGTAGTGCGTAATCCCATGTGTGGGAGGCGTGTATCCCATTGATGCCTCGAACGGGGTGAGACCAGTTGCCGTGGAGAAGGAAGAGTTCATTGAATACTCCACCCAGGTCAGGTGTGTGCTCCAGGAGGAAGGATGCTCAGCTGCAACACATCGCAGAGTGGCCTCAAGGGACTGGTTGGCGCGGTCTGCCTGCCCATTGCTCTGGGGGTGATTCCAAGAGGAGAGGCTCACAGTCATCCCCGGGGTCCGGCAGAAGGCCCTCCAGACCTGCGACGTGAACTGAGGACCCCGGTCAGACATGATATCCAAAGGGATCCCATGGAGGAAGTTCACGTGGTCCGTTAGGAGGGTGGCAATCTCCAAGGCCGAGGGGAGTTTAGGGAGGGCAACCAGTTGAACAGCCTTGGAGAAGCGGTCCACGATGTTGAGGATGACCGTCCTTCAGTGGGAGAGGGGAAGTCCAGTCACAAAATCCAGCACAATATGGCACCACGGGTGACCAGGGATGAGCAAAGGATGGAGAAGTCGGGCCGGTGGGGGGGTGGGAATCCAACTTGCCCCGGCCACAGGTCTGGCTGGCCCGCACATACTCCCGCCCATCCCGCCGCAGCGTGGGCCACCAGAACAACCGCCAAATAGGGTCCGTGGTGCGGGTGATCCCAGGGTGACAGGCGAAGCGGCTGGTGTGACCCCACTGGATGGCATCACTGCGGAGGGCAGCGGGGATGTACAGGTGGTTCTGGGGGCACCCTGCTGGTACAGATTCCCAGCACTGGGCCTGACAGACCCTCCACTCGATATCCCACGTAAGGGCACCGAGGAGGCATGAAGAAGGAAGAATGGGTTGGAGGCGGGAAGGGGGCACTATCTCCTTGGAATTAAACTGGCGCGATAGCACGTCCGGTTTGGTATTCCAAGAGTGAGGCCAGTAAGGGATGGTGAAGTTGAACCGCTGAAAAAAAGGGCCCAACGAGCCTGCCTGGCATTCAGTCGGTGGGCCGACTGCAAATACTCCAGGTTTTTGTGGTCGGTCCACACAACAATGGGGTGAATAGCCCCCTCAAGCCAATGCCGCCATTTCTCCAATGCCAACTTAATGGCGAGCAGCTCTCTGTCCCCTACGTCGTAATTCCTCTCGGCTGGCATAAGCCAACGAGAGAAATACATGCACAGGTGGAGCTTCTGGTCGAAGGATGCGCGCTGTGAGATGACAGCGCCCACCCTCAAATCAGATGCATCCACCTGGAGGACGAACTGGAGCTGCGTGTCGACCTGAGCCAAAATTGGTGTGTTGGTGAACAGGCCTTTTAATTTGGAAAAAGCCTGTTCAGCCGCCTCGTTCAACCAAAAGGGGACCTTAATGGAGGTCAGCTGTTTCAAAGGCAGTGCAACCCCACTATAGTTCCAAATGAACCGGTGCTAAAAGTTCACAAACCCGAGGAAGCGCTGAAGATCCCTACGGGAGTGGGGAGTTGGCCAATCAAGCACTGCCCTCACCTTGGCCAGGTCGGCAATCAGTGTCCCTTCAGCCACTATGAAGCCCAAGAAGGTGATGGAATTGGTGGCGAACTCACACTTCTCGGCCTTAATGTAGAGCTGGTTCTCCAAGAGCAGTTGTAGGACAGCTCTTACATGGACCTCATGTTCCTCTGGAGAGTGGGAGAAAATCAAAATATCATCCAAATAGACGAACACAAATTGATAACATATCATGGAGGACGTCGTGAATCAACCGTTGGAAGACAGCGGGAGCGTTGGTGAGCCCAAACGGCATCACCAAATATTCAAACTGCCCCTGGTGGGTCTTAAATGGTATCTTTTACTCGTCCCCCTCATGAACATGGATCAGATGGTACGCATTGCGTAGGTCTAATTTGGTGAATACCCGTGAGCGCTGAAGGAGTTCAAACGCAGAGTTCATAAAGGGCAGGGGATATTTGTCCTTAACAGTAATTGCGTTGAGCTCCCGGTATTTGATACAAGGGCACAGCGAGCCATCCTTCTTTCCCCCAAAGAAGAACTCTGCTCTGAGAGGAGCCGGAGATGGCCAAATAAGGCCTGCGTTCAGCAATTCCTTAATGTGCCTCTCCATTGCCTCTCTCTCCGGACCAGAAACACTGTAGAGCCGACTGGATGGCAGCCTTGCCCTCGGGATGAGGTCCACAGCACAGTCGTAAGAGCGATGAGGTGGAAGCAACAGCGTACTTGACTTGCTGAAGACCTCTCCCAAATCGTGGTAGGCCTGGGGAATGAGGCTGAGGTCCGGCGGCTCGACCGGAGGGCGAGAGACAGGGAGAGATGGGGAGCATTTAGCTGAATGCAAACAAGTAGCCTGTAAAGGATGTGTTCAATGATGAGGCTGGGTTTATTTCTCAGGTTCAGTTTTATTACCAGAACACATTCTCTATCAACCTCCAAGCAAGAAAAGAGACAGATCACAGTCACATCATTCTCTTATACCCCGGAACATCGAAACTCAAGTCACATGGTGTCTGAGCAAACATACAGTCACATTGTAACCCCTTTGATCCTCCACCATTGTCTCTCAGCTTTCGATGGTCCGGAAATCCCTCCAGGGCCTCTCTCTGAGACAAAGGACAAACCTCACACCTCCTCGATACCTCCTGCAGGTTCAGCCTTTTGTCCCTCAAGACGTGAAGCACACAATAAACCTTCAGCAATACATTTGTGGAAAATATGTACCCAACATATGTGCCACAAGCCAAACAAAATGAACTCCAGGAGGAGATGGAATTTTGTCCCTGGTTTATGATTGGGTTATGCTTCTGGAGCCATGGATAACCTAGAATCATTGGGGAAGATGAAATTGGGAGAACTAGGAACGTGAGTTCCTCCTGTTGAGTCTTGGAAATAAGGATGGTGATCAGCGCCGTGCGTTCAGCGACCACCGTGACCTCACAGCCAGATATGGTGGTAATCCTTTGATGTTGGGGCAATTTGAGTGTGGTAATACCCAAGTTCCGAACGAACCGGGCCAACACAAAATTGCCCTCTGCCTCTGAATCGACTAGCACCATCACCCTCCTTTCGACCCCCGGCAATTGCACAAGGGCTGGAATACAGAAATTACTGGGGGGAGGTAATTTGGTCCTGCCCGCCAGACCCCCCATGGTTACTGACGGGCCACGTCTTTTGGGCCACTGGGGGCACTTGTCCCGACTGTGCTTCACAGAACCACAGTACAAGCACGCGCCAGTCCTCCTCCTTCGCAGACGCTCATTATCGGTCAATTGGAACCGACTGAGGTCCATCGGCTTGGGAGGAGGACCAGCCCCCCCCAGTGTCAGTCCCCGCAGTGGGCACCCGCTTGGCGGACAGGCGAGAGGGAGACTGTCGCTCCTTCGCGCACTCACGGTAGCAGTTATCTAAGCCCACAGCCTGATCAATAAGACCATTGAGAGTGTCGGAACCACATAAACTGCCAGGTCGTCGCGGAGGTGGGCGTTCAACCCGTGGAGGAACGCGTTGCTTAACACAACCTCGTTCCACCCCTAGTCTGCTACTTCGACCCGAAACTCCACCGAGTGCTCGGCCATGGACCGAGCGCCCTGGCGGAGAGTTATAAGGTGGCTTATTATGTTCCCTTGACTCTCAGTGTGGTCGAACACATGGGAAAAAGTGACCAGAAATTGCTCAAACATGTAACCCTTCCCTCCAGGGCTGTCTGCCGTGGCCCGAGTCCAACTAAGGGCTTGGTCCTGTAGCAGTAGTGTGAAAAATTGAATTTTCGCAACATCCCCCAGGTACTCCCCCCTCACACAACCTGCTCCAAATACATCCGTACTTGATGTAGAAATTCCTTACACTTCGCCACCTCCCCCGCATACGGGGCAGGTGTGGAGGTGTGGGAACAGAGGTGGTACGGCGCACTGGAGGAAGAACAATGGGAGCAGGCTGAGGAGCAGGAGCCGGGGGAGCCGCACCGGCCAAATGCTGCATAACAGTGCCCAATTGCTGCATCATGGTTTGCAGCTGCTGGGCCATCACGGCTATCTGTTGCTCGACGAACCTGCAGGGTGAGAGGAGTGGAGCCGGTGGTGCCTGACCGGGTGGAGGTTTATGCCGTGGATTAGTGGTGATGTGGCAGGGAGTGTGCACAGTCCCGGTGACACACCCACACAATGGCAGCAACCTTAAAAGGAGAAAAAGCACACAGGTTAATATGTTCTTTACCAGTGTGAGTCATATACTCGCTGTCTTAGTAGGAAGTATACCCAGAAAGGCCAGCATTGAATCATTGAAGGATACTTCCTTAACACTGGCTGATGAGAGGGTGCAGGTGTGTCCTCTCACTCAGGTGCGCTGTTGACCTGAGGAGAGATGAACGGGAAAGAGGGGACGCGCTCTCACCACCCATAACAGCCATGAGTGTTTCGAAGTAAGCTGAGTTTGTTTTAATTTGCCATATCTGTTCATTTGTATCTTTTACTGACAATCAGACACTGACTCAACATGTTAGCAATTGGCAAAAAAAAAAAAAAAAATAAAACAAAAAACTTAGATGTTTGTTTTGTGCTGGACACACCAAGCAGATGAGGCTCACCAACAACCAACTTTCCAGATACTCGATCATCAGCTTTATATGTTTCAACCTTAAAACCATAGAGCCATCACCCAATGACCAGGGTATTTGCCCTGGCCTGGATTTGAACTCCCACTTGTTTATTTACACACTACTTGTGTTACTTTTCTAGGCCATTGTCAGGGGTTACCCCTGTCAGTTTTGAAAACAATGTGTAGCCTGGAAAGACTTTGGGGCATTTCCCAATGATTACTCCTAAACTTTAACTCAGACAAATTTAAAACATCATTACACAGTTGACTCAATAATTGGTTTGGAGTGTAACTGTCATAGTGGCTGATTTCAGTGGGTTGTAAAATAATCCTAATTGTCCAGATGTCAATGATTACAATTGAGGAAAACAAATGTAAAGTCTATATTCTTGCAGCTCTTCTCTTATTTAGATCTCATCTCCATTCTTTTCTCACTCTACCAATGTTCCAAGACAATTGTGGCAAAAGTGAAAGAAGTGACAATAGTTATATAATGAAGTACTGCACAAGGATTTGTCTCAGTAGACTGAGGGCATGACTCTGTTCCTTCTTGAAAAATTAGCATAATCTCTTGTGATCCGACATGGTGTCCTCTCATCTATGGCACAGTTCTGAGGAATGACTGTGTGCTTTGATGGTTCAGATTACTGAGCATGTCAATGTTCTTCATCTGATAAAGATGGATAGATGCCTTTTAAAGTTGTTTTAAACTGTGCAAAATCACATCAGTTTACGGATCTAGCCTACAACTTCCTGTAACCTCCATCCCTACTCTCCCTCTCTGTGATTGTGAATGTCAATACTTTAATGATATTTGACCTTATTTACATATTGTGTACCTTGATACTAGACAGGGTATGTCTTTCCAACATTTACATTTCTTAGTGTGCTGGGTGGCACCAGACCTCTGCAAGCTGCTTTGTCTTTAACACCATATGGCATCTTGACAGTGTTTTCCTCTCTAATTAGTCTTTAACACATATGCCAAGTCCAAATGACTATAATGTCAGGCTGCACCAAGGGTCCTTGTTGCATCAGAAAATAGTTGCCATATACTTACAGACATACACACGCACACATGCACACACACACACACACACACACACACACACACACACACACACACACACACACACACACACACATTAAAAAAGCCCTATTTTATTAAAGGTTAGCACACAAATATTGGCAAAGTTTATAGTCATTATACTATGCCAATAATTCTAAATAAGTCCAAGGAATCACTATGGATGTAAGCCAACACTGTCATCTGTTCAGTCAGCCCCATCAGTCCTTTAGATAAGATGTTCTACTCTTACCAAACCCTTTAAAATGTAATTAAGGCTTCATATGTTTGACTTAATTTAAGCTTGTTATTTCCACATATGTTATTTCACACATGCCACATGTGAAGAAATATATATTATCTGTATAGAAAGCAACAACAACATCAAATGTGATATTCTTCAAGTACAAATTCTGACAAGATAGAGCAGGATTTCTTGTATGTTTGACCTCCAGCGCTCACAATGTCCACTAGTGTGCATGGCTCCATATAGAAAGAGCAGTGTCTTGGACTGCAGTCTGTTAAAAGCAAACTAAAATGTGACATAATAGCTAAAATATGGTACACAGTTTTATTGCAATGCTAACAGTCATTGGTGGGACTTTCCCCCACAGTTTCAATTTAAAAATTCAGTAAATAATAATTTCTTGAAATTACATTTTAATGTTTTCCACTGATTGACATGCATTTTTTTTAATATGACAACAAGATGTCAAAATCTGTGGCCAGGGAGATGCTTTGGTTTGAATTATGTTTATAGCTTCAGCTGTTGGTTTTACTTCATATTAAATGAAACCCATATTCATGTAATACTTCAAGTACCAATAAAATAAGGGTAGTTTGTCTGGACACTTTTTTTTAAACATGATATTAGTTCGTGAGTAGTTTCTTTTGTTTTATCATCAATCACTTGTATCGGGTTTCAAAACAGCAAGATGGCTACGACAAAAATACTTTGGGCTTCATACATCATACATGTAAACAAATGGTAAATGCATCTTTCTATCTTTTAAAAAGTGTCTGTAAGTATAAATATAACCACAAAAAGTGAGATAATGCACACAAGAAATGTCAATATAAAATAGCTTTTTTTTTTTTTTTCTTTTTTTTCTTGTCAGCTGCTATGGCCACAGCTGGTGGATAAAAGCACCAACACCAAAAAAAACCCCAAAAACATACCGGGTGTAACGAAGACAGGGAGGTATTATAGTATTTAATACATTTTCACTCTAGGTGCATAGTACTGTATGTTCCCATTCAATCATGGCTGCCTATTATATTTTTTGAAGCACAATATGAATTTTCTTTAGACAAATTTAGTCCATAAAAAGGCTGAGGGTAGCAGTGTTTAAACCAGTGGCCTCATGTGCAGAAGATGCAAGTTTGCACCTCATTTTGTTTGCTCATTTTCCCTTTTTGATTTGTACGTTCCTTAATACTTTTACTTTGGCTTAAGCATTAAGTATATAAACAAATATCATTGAGGTGTAGGTACCAAACAGATTGGCGTAGGTTTAGGAAAAGACTGAGTTTACTTCAAAAATGCATATTTTCAGCTGTAACACTGCACATTGTCATGTGAACCTTCACACTACATTACTAATGCATCACTATCTGAAAGCAACATCATCTTGTGCTTTGTATTGTCACACCAAGAACTCTGACCAACCTGTAATATATTACATGCCCAGAGTGAGATAGGGATAGCGTCTTATCGCAAAGAGCATGTGCATGGATGTGAATGCCCTAAATATACTGTATGTATGCACAAAACTACTTGGTAAAAGAAGTAAAATAATTCTGACCCAGAGGCCTTTTATCCCAGAAACCAAGGGAAGAAAAGCCTCCTTTTTTTCTAGCCTCTGTCCGTCAGTTTGATGAAATATGTATAGAAACAGATATATGCTGCATTTATCTATTTCACCAAGCCAGGCCACTCCGGCCATTGTTTTATGAGAGTACCACTGATAAAAAATTGAATCTCCCTTAAGATTGCTCATTACTCACTGGTTATTTAAAAAAAAAAAAAAAAAGATTCCAACTTGTCTCCTATATACATCCATCCATCCATTTTCTCCCACTTTTCCAGAGGTCCAGATCACGGAGGCAGCAGCTCAAGCAGAGAAGCCCAGACTTCTCTTTTCCCAGCCACGTGCTGGGGAGGACACCAAGACGTTCCCAGACCAACTGGGAGACGTAGTCTCTCCAGCGTGTCCTGGGTCCGCTCCGGGGTCTCCTCCCAGTGGGACATGCCCGAGACACCTCAAGTGTGAGGCATCCAGGAGGCATCCTGATCAGATGCCCAAACCACCTCAACTGGCTCCTTACGATGTGGAGGAGCAGTGGTTCTACTCTGAGCCTCTCCCGGATGACTGAGCTCCTCACCCTATCTCTGAGGTTATGCTTATATCCGCAATCTCATTCTTTTGGTCATTACTTAACGTTCATGACCATAGGGGTAGGAGCGTAGATTGACCACTAAATTGACAGCTTTGCTTTAGAGCTCATCTCCCTCTTCACCACAACAGACTGGTACAACATCCACATCACTGCAGAGGCTGCTCCGATCTGTCTGTCAGTCTCTCGTTCCATTCTCCCCTCACTCGTGAATGAGACCCCAAGATATTTAAACTCATTCACTTGGGCCAGGAGCTTGTCCTAAGTATCTCCTATATACAGTACAGTATTAACTTATTTTGTTTTTATTTATTCATTTATTGATTGATTGGCGGAGTGGTTAGCACTGTGGCAGCACAGCAACTCACCCTTGGCCGGGGAATCCTGGGTTCGATCCCAGCCTCCGACCAACAGTGATCTGTGTGGAGTTTGCATGTTCTCCCCATGTCTGTTCTCCCCATTTACTCACCTGACATGAAAATATAGAATAATTTATTCTGATGAAGCACTAAGTATGCTCTGAATATGCTCATCATGCTAATACAATCTTGTTCTGTACATCATGTGATATGTTACAGATTATAAATTACCATGCAAACAATACTGCACTAATATTGTGGATGAGCTCTGTGTAGTTAATAATGAAACAGACAAAACTGGGCAGTTATTGATCGTCTGCTGTCACATGGCAAATGTGACAATATGTTTTATGACTTTGTGCCATAAACCTCCGTGCATCATGGCTCGGTGCACGAGAGAGAATGAAAATCCAAAAGCGAGAGTGGATGGTGCACTTTATTAACACAAAGGAAATAAGTCCAATTATCACCAAGTATCAGTTCAGTTTAAGCACACAAAAATACAGTGAGGTGTAATGGCAGGATGAGGCCACCAGACATACAGGGCGCCTACAGGATGCCCTACAGCCAGGTCAAAGAAGCCTAGTGCTGCAGGACAGTTTAGCACGAAAAGGAAAGGCGATAAGCCTAGCGGTGCAGGGCTGCAAACAGCACGAAAAGAAAGGCGAAACAAAAATGACACTTACAGGGCTGGAGCAATCCGAGGCGAACCGAGCAGTCTGGTGGAAGAGGATTGGAAGCTGAGGCAGCCGCAAACACCCAGGGATTATCGTCTGGAAATGTTGGGCTGAGTACGTGGAGGGAGTGATACATCATTCATGGAGAGCTAGCTGCCATGAACGAGGGTGAATGCCCTGACAATCTCTTCCCTCTGGAGCGGCCAACAAATACTCCAGAAGCTAATGAGGAAAAAGATTGCCAGTGTGAGAATGCGTGGGCAGAACTGATTGGCACCTGGTGTGTGAGAGCGCGTGTGAATGGAACGTGTGCATGTGTGTGTGCGTGTGGGTGTGTGTATGTGTGTGAGCACCCGTGACAGTGCAGCTGACCGTGCTTGACAGAAGGAGGGGGCGTGCCAGAGCTGTCAGGAGGAAACTAACACAAATCATAACAATAAGTCAGAACTGGGTTTGGCCTCCAAGCCCGGATTCCTGACAATGGTTTTTATCAATACATTAACTGTAATATTAGGCTGTTACAAATCTAAAGTGTGGCAGTTTAGATTGATAATCTATAGATTATATCTAAAGTCATTTTAAGTGCTGATTTTTGACATTAGCATCTTAGCAGCTGACTGTGGCTAGTTATCAAGCTAACAACACTACTAATTTACTCGCCAACCTACTAAGCTTTATTAGTTTAAAAACTAAATTTAAAGGACAGACAACCACTGTAACTACAGTCTTCATCCTCTTAGTAACTCAGAGACGGCAGAATGCTTCATTCTTATTATCATTTCATAATTATGTCTTCTATGATGCTAAATAGCCAAGATTTGCACAGGTTACTGACCTTTGTCAACTTTCTGACTCCACTGAACTTTGTGTAGAAGAAAGGTCTCTCACAGAAAGCATCTGGTTTTTGAAAAAGTAGTGTCCTGACAGCAGAATCACCTCCTCCTGGGTTGCTCCATTTCCGGACACCTGAATGGAGGCTCTGCTGTTAATCTCTGCTAGTCTGTTGCCCTTGCTAATGATGTTTTGTACGCATACATGATGCCTCTTCTCATACATATTATTATTATTATTATTATTACTACAAACCTGGCTTGTGGCTGCTGGACATTACTTTGAATTAACCACTCAAGTCTGGGCGGGTGTTTAACAGGTAAACAGCACGGGAAGCGAGAGTTGCAGGCGTAAAGCAGAGTTCTTTCTGTGTTTGACTAGTTTTGACTGAGGCCAGGTCCCGGATGTGTTGCACAAAAACCTGAAATTGTCATGTACAGCCCCTCCGGGGCAAAAGACAGACCCAGGTGCTGAACTGCAGTGTGGCATTTATTAACAAAGAGAACAAAAAATTCCAAAACAGTGCAGACATACAAAAAGTGCAAATGAGGATAACTTACTGGAATGTATTCCAGAGCGAGATTGGCTCTGGAGGAGGAGAGGAGATACCCGGAGGAAATAATGTCCATTCAACTCCAGACAAACAATCAATATAGCTGCAGTGAAACAATGAACAGGCCGCCCTTAAATACTTGGACAAGCAAATGAGCAGCAGGTGTGGGCTGAGTTGGCAGGTGAGCTAATTACCCAACTGTCCACAGCTGAGATGACAGGAGAGCAGACTGAACAGTTAGTGGGGGTGTCTTAGAGAGGAGGCACATAAGTGACAATAAACCAAAATATATACAGAAAACTGACAACCAAATTATGACACACAAACAAAACTCAGAAATAAACTGAGTCTGAGCTCAGAAGGAATATTTGAGCTCAGACTTATGACAGAAATAAAAAACTGATTTTGTATGACAAGTAGTGAAACTGAACTCTGATAATAAATTAGGGAGCCAAATTTTTTGAAGAAAATGAAATACATTTTCAGTTTTATTGCAATACACATTCAAATCAATAGATTCAATTTCAAATTAGGCAATTCAGATTCAAATTTTAAAAGCAATTATTCAAACAAATTAATTCAGGTTCAAATTCAGTTATTCAAATTCAAATAACTAAAATTCAAATTCAGTTCCTGGTGGCTCAAGCCTTATTCCATAATTTTCTCTTGAAGCATGTGCTGAACATATGGGGGGGCGGGGGGTGAAACGTTCATAGTGATCAAATTTGACCAAATGTGGTTTATTTTTCAACATGGCCTCCCCTTCGGTCCACACACTTCTTCCATCGGTGTTGCAGCGCTTGGATCCATGCGGTTGAAAAGTAAAGCACATTTGATCAAATATGACCACTATGAACCTTTCATCCCCCCTCGTACAAGCTTGTCAGTTGCTGGCTGTAGTCCAAGTGCATTTTTTTATGGCAAAAATCTCAACAAAAGGGGACACAACAGGATGTAATTCATTGGGCTTTGTAAGAGATGTTGGCTTGGTGTATCTCCAGCCTAATGGATTTCTTTGGGAGAAGTAATGACTATTAGAATAACTCCAGACAGAGAAGTGTTTGGGCAGCTGTGTGTTAACTGAAAATATCCTTGAATTAATGTCTACTGAAAGCATGTCAGATTTATTATGTAATTGATTACAACAAAATGTGTTATCTAAACTTATCCAGGTTTACAGTGTAATAACAGGGATGACATTTTGAATGATATCTAGTAAAAAACATCATTTATATGCATTTATTCAGTATGTTTCAAGAGGACAATTGCAATCACAGCTTCAAGACTGCTGATCTTTTAAATTTGTTTATCCTCTTGCTGTCATCCAGTTTGGTCAAAGGTAAGATTATTATTATTTTTTTTTTCTTTAGACACTTTCCTCTTTACTAATTAATCAGTAAATTGGGTCAGATATTAAAGTTATGCTTAATCCAGTCTGTAGTCTATTTTAGGGCTAGTTTAATTAAAGGGGTAATTCTAAGGTCATTAATGTTCAGAAATAATATTCATCGGCTGTTAACACATTTAAAAGATATATTTCCCATATTCCAAAATTAGTGGTGGCCTTTGGAGATTCAGTTCTCACTTTCCTAACATCAGAATATCAGTGTTAATTATGTTGTTTTATACATTTTAAGGCTGCCTCAAAGTGCAAGACTGGATGTATGCAATTACACTTAAAAAACATTTCTGAAAAATGTGCAGTGTAACTCTATACTCTGTTAAGGATGCTGACTTGCACCTATGTACAGTGTGTGAGTTCAAGCATGAGACACAGGATGCTGACTACAGTTAATGACCACTGTGGCTTTAATACCAGAAATTTCAAAATGTTTTGAAAACCTTTAAGCAAAAGAAAAGAAAAAAGTAATAACTGCATAAAATAATTGGCCTGGTCACTATCTTCCAACCATCACCCCCTCCTTCTATGTACTGCTGGTCAGAAAAATTGGAAAAATGAAAGTCAAGAGAAGAAAAGAATCATGCTGAGGGCTGAGCAAATGACATGGACGGAGAGGGGACCCCCTGCCAGTGTGAACTGCTGTGATGACAGGAGACATGAGAGAGGACCAGCAGGCCTTTCAAGTTTGGAAGGGAGGGCTGATGCAGCTACTTGCTGTGGGCAATTGTACCATCTCCGAATCTCAGCTGAACTGTACTCCCACTTTTGCATTGAGAAGACAGAGTGTATGCATATCTGTGAGAAAGAATTATTTTGCCTTTGGAAAACTACTATTCTTTTTTTTTTTTTTTTTTTTTGGTCTTGTCTAAACCACTTAGCTCAAACTTTCTTAACCTTGAGATCCTTTTCCAAGATGAGACCTTTTGATATGAGAAAGCGCTCCTAAATATTCAAATGTTTGCACAAATCAAACTATTAATTTATTCACAGCAGCTTTTGTTAAAAAAAAATAAAATAAAGCTCAGTACAGTTATTATACTGAGATGTACATACCCCAGAACAGCAAGGCTCTGAAACAGGTTTATTAAATCCCATTCAGAACATTACCGAACACCCATCAAAGCAGGGGGGAGTGCTGACTAAGATCCCAAATGATCCTAAAAGGCAATACCCACTCCAGCCACAGTCTGTTTATGGTGCTGCTGTCTAGTAAACCATTCTGAAGAATCTGTTAATTAAGCAATATTACACGAGAGTGAGATCAGTATCATGAATATACGAACTCCAGCAGGGCGTGATTTGGCTTGTGCCTTCCATGTAGCGGAGTGAACTGTTGCTAAACATCTCGATCAGCATGAAGACGTCTGTTGCCATTTCGCACACATGTAAACAAATTAAATATTGTCAAGTGCAAACGTAATGTGTTATAAAACATACCTGTTAAGTCGATACTGTTTTGTTGAAGGTTGGAGCAAAAGGATGAGCCCAAGTGTTGAACCAAACGCACATTTATTAGCCAGGTCAGTGCAACCTAACCACACCAAACCGCTGTGCAGAGAAGACGGCCAAGAGGCCGTCCCTCCTGCATGCAGCCCTTTTATAGTCACTGGTGGTGGCGAGACCGAAAAGGCGGAGCCACCACCCTGTGCCACACAAATAAGAACAGAGAACATAAACCATATAACGAACTATATAACATTTTCCCTCCCCCTCAAAAAAGTCCAAAACACACACATACAATTGAGACCCTCCCCAATTTAGAACCCAAATCAAGCACTAAGAAAACTAAACTTAAGTCACTAAAAGGGGCCTATCACATTCACACAAAACAACTAAAAACTAGGGGGGGACAGATGGACTGCCATCCCACCCCCACACGGCAAGACGGATTATTCTGCCATCTGCACTAACGAAAAGGCCATCTAAAAAAAAATAACTTCCATGGTCCTAAACCAAAATAAAATACACAAAATAATCCCAAACTATATACACAACAATACACACAAAACACATCCATAACAATGAACCTATATACACACGGCTAGGGGAAGAAACCCCGTTGGCTCCCTAGACTGTCATAATGACTGGACTGTCAGCCTAAGTGCAGGGTGCAACACCAAAGGAAACACAAAACACAAACAGGAACTTTAGACAATTTACTAAATCTCAAAAGGAGCAGGATTAAAGAAAAATAGTCACTCGTCAGAGCAGCAGCAGCCTGTGGAGAAAAGACGAGAACTGATTAGGAAGAGGAATGGAGGAGTGAGTGGAAATGCAAATAATGCCACTTACGTGGGGAATGAGAAAACCCAGCGAGGAGCCCAGTGACAAGAGACAAATCAGCAGGATGAAGCTGCTGGGATTGGGGAATGAAAGGGCTGAGTCTGACCGGGTGGAGATGAGGAGCCTCAATGGGATGAACAACAGGCTGGTGAGCGCACTGCGATCCCTGGAGGCACACCGCTTCAATGGCAGCAACCTGAAGGAGAAGTAGGAGAGAAGTGTTTAGGTAACGCACCATAAACACGAGCTGACTTACTAGTTTGTGATAATTCTTCTCTGAGGCAGTATACCCAAACGAGCCAGCGTTGAATCACAGAAGAGCTGGTCCTTATAAACGCTGGCTCAGTAGACGCAGCAGGTGTGTCAATTCTCCCAGGTGAGATGATTAGCAAGAGGCAGAAGAACAGGACGGAGGGGGCAAATGCTCACCAGGATATGACAGGGCGTCCAGCTCAAGGAATGCCTCCTGGCAGTCCATAAGGCTTTTCTGTGTGAGCTCAATGGTAGCCCCGGACCATGCTTTTGTCATGGAAAGATGACTTCAGCATCCATGATCTGTGTTCCGGGCCATAGCCCTCCCAGTGTACCAGGTACTGGAGACCCCGGCCCCAACGACAAACGTCCAGGATTTTGCGGACAGTGTGAGTACTGTGACCGTCGAGGACTCGGGGAGGATGAGGTGCCTTGGGGGGGGAGGGGACTGATGGAGAGAGGCTTGACGTTTGAGATGTGAGAGGTGTGATGAATGCGGAGTGCTCGTGGAAGCTGGAGCTGGACAGCGGAGTCACCCACGACTTCCGTGATGGGGACTAGGCCCACGAAGCAAGGTGAGAGCTTCTTGGCATCTGCCTTCAGTGGGATCTGGCTAGCAGACACCCAGACCTGCTGTCCAACCTTGTACTCTGGTGCCGGGACCCTCCTCTGATCCATGTAGTGGCGATTGCGTTCGGTAGCCCAAAGGAGGGCAGCTCGGGTGGACCTCCAGGCTCAGCGACAGCGGCAAAAGTGGGCTCCCACAGATGGTACTGCAACCTCTCTCTGTGCCATAGGCAGCGGGGGGGGGGGGGATTGTATCCCATGCAGGCCCCAAACGGCGTGAGCCCTGTGGCCGAGGAAACAGTAGAATTGAGTGAATACTCCATCCAGGTCAAATGAGAGCTCCAAGAGGATGGATTATCGGCTGCCACGCACCGAAGGGCGGCCTCCAGGGACTGGTTGGCACGCTTAGCCTGCCCGTTGCTCTGGGAATGATATCTGGAGGTGAGGCTGACGGAGGTACCAAGGGAGTTGCAGAATGACTTCCAAACTCGGGAGATGAACTGGGGCCCCCGGTCAGACACGATGTCCATGGGCATGCCTTGGAGTCTGTTGACATGGGAAGAAAGGAGTTAATCAGTCTTGATAGTGGATGGCAGCTTAGGGAGGGGGACCAGGTGGACGGCCATAGAAAATCTGTCCACTATGGTAAAAATGGCCGTTTTGCCGTGGGAGGGGGGAGGTCCAGAAATGAAGTTGACAACAATGTGGCACCAAGATCGGCTGGGAATAGGAAGGGGATGAAGCAGGCCAGTGGGGGTGGGGGTGGGGGACTGGATTTATTACGGGTACAGGTTTTACAGGCCTTGATGAACTCCTGCACATCCCTCCGCAGCGTGGGCCACCACAACACCCGCTTAATGAGGTCAATAGTGCGCACCACACCAGGGTGACAGGCGAAGCAACTGGTGTGCCCCCACTGGATGACTTTGCTGTGGGGGGCAACAGGGACAAACAGGTGATTAGGGTGACACCCCGCTGGTTCGGGCTCCGAGGACTGGGTCTGGCAGACCCTCCTCTCAGTTCCCCAGGTAAGAGCTCCCAGGATGTGCGAAGGTGGGAGAATAGGCTAGGAGTGGGAAAGGTGGGCGGAAGTGTCCGGTCTAAACTGCCTGGGGATAGCATCAGGTTTAATATTACGGGAGCTGGGCCTACAGGTGACAATGAAATTAAACCGGTGGAAGAATAAGGCCCAGTGGGCTTGTCTGGAATTTAGTCAGTGGGCCGACCACAGATACTCGAGGTTCTTGTGGTCGGTCCACACAAGTATAGGGTGAATTGCTCCCTCCAGCCAATGTCTCCATTCCTCTAAGGCCAACTTAATGGCCAAAAGCTCCCGGTCCCCGATGTCGTAATTCCTCTCGGCTCGGGTGAGCCGCCGTGAGAAATACCCGCATGGGTGGAGCTTCAAGTCGGAGGATGAGTGGTGGGAAAGCATTGTGCCCACCCCCATGTCTGAGGCATCCACCTCCAGGATGAATTGGAGTTGGGGGCCAACCTGGGCCAAGATGGGTTTGTTAGAGAAGAGGTCCTTTAATTTTAGAAAGGCCTGCTCACCTGCCTCGGTCCATTTAAATGGCACCTTAATGGAGGTCAGCTGGGTAAAAGGCTATGCGATCCCACTATAGTTCCTGATGAACCTGCAATAAAAGTTTGAAAAACCCAAGAAGCGTTGCAGCTCCTTACAGGAGTGGGGTGTTGGCCAATTAAACACAGCCTTCACCTTGGCCGGGTCGGCTCTCAGCTCTCCCTCCGCTACGACAAACCCAAGGAAAGAAGTGGAATTAGTTGAAAACTCACACTTCTCTGCCTTGACGTAGAGTTTGTTCCCTAAGAGCCGCTGTAACACGGCTCTAATGTGGACTTTCTTCTCCTCTGGTGAGGGAGAAAAAAATCAAAATGTCATCTAAATAGACAAAAACAAACTGATTACTCATGTCTCGGAGGACGTCTTTAATAAGGCGTTGGAAAACGGCAGGGGCATTGGTGAGGCCAAAGGGCATAACTAAATATTCAAACTTTCCTAAATGGGTTTTAAATGCCGTCTTCCATTCATCCCCCTCGCGTACTTGGATCAGATGATAAGCATTGCGCAGATCGAGTTTGGAGAATACTCGCTTGAGCTGCAGGAGCTCAAACGCGGAGTTCATCGGGGGCAAATGATATTTATCTTTGATGGTGATGGCATTATGTTCATGGTAGTCGATGCACCGATGCAGAATCCCGTCCTTTTTACCAACAAAGAAAAACCCTGCCCCGAGAGGAGCCGAGGATGGCCGAATGAAGCCGGAGTTCAAAGTATCTTTAATGTACCTCTCCATAGCCTCCCTCTCCGCCCCGAAAATGTTATAGAGCCGGCTGGACGGCAACCGCACGCCCGGGAGGAGGTCAATGGCACAGTTGTATGAGCAATGCGGGGGAAGCGCCAGTGCTCGTGACTTGCTAAATATTTGGGAATAGAGATGGACTGTAGCCTGTCTTTTGCACACCATGTTGACTCTATATATAAAAAGCACAACAACACCTCCACCTGTTGAGGAAACTGAGGACTTTTAATGTCAGTAGACACATTTTAACTCTGGTTTACACTTCATTAATTGAATCCAATCTCACTTTTAACATTTCATCCATTCAGCCACCCTGATCACAGAGGACCCATCTCACCCCCTCCATCACTCTTTTCAGTTACTGCCATCAGGCAGGCGATATAAAATTCCAATGGCCCATAAAAACATTTACAAGAAATCATTTATTCCTTCTGCAGTAACAATCCTGAACAAAATTAAGTAGTTTTCATACTTCAGTTAGCTACCAATATTAGTTATCAACATTTATCTATAAATCACTATTAATTTTTAATAGTTATTAATATTTTCTGCCACATTATTTTATTTGCTGTTTCCTTTTTAACCATGTTTACTTTTCTAACTTTTTATCCTGTGACTTTGAACATGTTTTTGAGAGTGTTGAATGTGTTATATTGTTGTAGCCATGTCTAAGAAGAATTTCTGTCACTGACTGGGACAGACAATAAAGTTATCTATCTATCTATCTATCTATCTATCTATCTATCTATCTATCTATCTAAACACCTCCCCAAGGTCATGATAGACCTCAGACAGGGACGGAGAACACTCAGCCGAACTTAGACATGTAGCCAAACAGTTAGGGCTCCAGGAGGTGATGGAATTTTGAGCCCAATTAAGAATTATGCCTCTGGAGCTACGGATACCCTAAAACCACCGTGTGAGAGGCCCTGGGAAAAACATAGAAAGACAGCCTCTCCCGGTGGTTGCCGGACAGATGGATGGAGATCTGTTCCGTGCAACAGGTAACGGACACCACCTTCTGGCCAGATAGGGTGGTTGCATTATGGTGAACCGGCAAATTAGAGGTCGGAATCCCCATCTCCTGAATGAGCTGGGAGGAGATGAAATTTCCCTCTGCCCCTGAATCAGTGAGGGCAGAGACTCTCCTCTCGACCTGCGGCAGCTGGATCAGGGCCGAAATACAGAAGTTACGGGGGGAATGGCAATCAGTTCCATCTGCCAGAACCCCTATGGCTATGGACCAGCTGCTCAGCGAGTTCAGCCACCTGCCTCTCTGTAACGTCGAGGCGGTGGAGCGCAGAGTTCTCCATTGTGTGTGGCACCCGCTAGGCTTTGACCACGGCTGGCTCGTTCTGGTATGGACCGTCCCTTCTTCAGACCGCCCATGGAGGTGGCTTGTCTCCCGAGCCGCAGCAGGTCACCTCGGCCCCGACATACCTCCTCTTCCTCACTGCTTGAGGCTCCACTCATTCAGGCCCACATCCCTTGAACCTCTCCCGGGCATGCAATAGCTCATTCGGGTGCCTCCATGAGCCATCCGACAGCAGAAGAAAAGCATCGCCCCGTCCAACCATAACACGCAGCCGGCCCTGGCACTCCTCCACTTGCTGTTTGGCCCGTACCTGCTCCCGAGTGGAGCAGGTTCTTGCTCGAGTGGAGGCTTCTCCCCTAAACTGGAGCAAGAACCCAGTCTGCGACTCCAGCAGGGCTCTACTCAGCTTGAAGGGTCTCTGCCTGGCACTCGCTCTCTCAGTGCCAATCGGTCTTGCCCTGACCACTTCTAAATTCACTGCGGGTCTCGCCGATGTGGCCCTGTGTCTATCAGCCCACTTCAGCAGAGCTCCGGGAACACCTGGGACCATCCTCTCGGCATTGCTTGTCAGTGCAGGCGCCCCCCTGTGCTGCCCAGTACCCTCATCCAGGGCGACTCGGGCTCTGGAACTGGGGCTCTCCTGCGGTAACCCTGAGCACGACAAGGCCTGTCCACTGTCCGGGGTGCCGGGCAACTTTTGATCCCACACTGCATCATCCTGTACTCTCGGAACCGGCCTGTCCCACAATCCGTTGCCCAACCACTCTTCCACAGTGCCGCTCTTAATGGTGAAGCCAAGGCCATAGAAGAGGTTGCAGCCCATGATGTTCGCGCCATGGGCCGTCATGACGAATTCCAAATCAGATTTTTCCGCCGACTTGTACCGGACTGTCAGTCTGATTGTTCCCACCATGGCCAGCCCTCCTCCTCCACAATCGCTTTCTATGGAGGGTCACCTCCAATCCTGTAGTGTGGAAAAAATTGCCTCACTGTAGCCCAGTTCAGCAGAGAACTCTGTGCCCCCATGTCGATCAGCATTGGCATCTCCACTCCATCCAACTCAACCTTGCAATACGTGCGCCCACTGGTGCTTGGGGACACAGTATGGATCACTGTTGGGGCGGGAGGGGTTGAACTCTTTTGCAGGCTCCCTTGCTCGACCAAATGGCACACCCTCGTGTAGTGATGTAAAAGGCCATGCCTGCGGTAGCGCTTCCCTCTTGCTGGACAATCTCTGCTTTTTTAGTGAGGATTTGTGGACCCGCAGCCCATAGACCTGGGCTTCCCCGGGGCAGACCTCAACATCACAGCATTGGCACCTCCCATGTTGTCCTCAATGCTCCCATTGGTGTCTGGGCCCACTATTTGTGTAGCCATGGGGGATCCTAACTCTCATGGTGGCAGATGCTCACTCAGCTCCTGAGTTAGCCTATCTGCTGCCTCCAGCTGGAGTGCCAACTCAACCATCCTGGATAGTGTCAATTCATATTCATTCACGTTCACAATTCACAATTCATTCACATTTCATCCCGGAAATGTGAGCAGCCTCAACTGGACTGCAGCACAGTTGGTATGTTCTGCCAACTGGTTGTGGACCATTTCTTCTTCCAACAGTCCGAACTAACACTTGGTGGCCAGCTACTTCAAGTCTCACATGAACCATTGGATGAACTTGCTCACCTGTTGGCGGCGCTGCCGAGACTTAATCCTCCAGATGATGATGTTGTCTGGTGCGTGGAAATGGTGTGCCATTAGCTCAACCACTTGTTCATAATTGTCTGCGTCGCCAAGCTTGCTCAAAATCTGTTGTCCCTCCATTCCCTGGTTATGCACAAGCAATGCACGTGCCCTTAATTTCTCCATCCTTCCCAGGTCCAGCGCCACCATATATGTCCGAAAGGCGGCGTACCGCCTAGGCAAGGGAACAGGTGGCTCACCCAGGAGCTCCAAAAATTGACAAATTGGGAAACAACACGCTTCCATACCTTTAGACTTATCCACTTTCGTCCTCATTGCCAAATGTTATGTCGGTGGTTAGAGCCAAAGATAAGGCCAAGTGTTGAACTGAACACACACTTATGAGCCAGGGCAGTGCAACCTAACCACACCAAACTGCTGTGCAGAGAAGACGGCCAAGGGGCCATCCCTCCTGCATGCAGACCTTTTATAGTCAAGGGTGGTGGCATGACCGAAAAGGCGGAGCCACCACCCCCGTGCCTGACACAACTCACTCTCGCCTTTCTCCTGTCTCAGCTGTGCGCGCACCTGCGCCTCATCAAGCTCAGGCTATAAAGCCCGCTTCACCCTGAGTCTCGGTCTGGAGCCATCTGCTCATCCATGCTGTCCTCTCCAGAGCTCGCCTATTCATCTAAGGCCTGCACTCTTCCGATACCAACCACCCTGGTACGTAAGATAATACCACTCACCTTCTCTCCAGTCTCTCCCCTGTGCACAGGTGGATCCTCTGGCGGCAGACATCGCTCCCTCGCCCCAGCCATCACTCTCCTCACCACGCCGAGTGCACATCTGGACACTGTCTTCCAGGCAGAGGGCCTGACACGTCATCCAACGCCAGCCACCTCTCCCACCTGCAAGTAAGCACCAGCATTAAGATTCACTCTCCTGTGTGTTGCCCGCTGCTAACCTCTGTGTGTGCTTGCCCTTAGGGTTGCCTGGCTGTACGGCGCTCCTCTATGCCCTCGGCACACCCCGTTCTCCAGCACTACATCACACCTCGCCCTCACGCACTCATACACTATTATTGTTCAATAAAATCACTGAAAACTTGCTCGAGCCTTGTGTGTGCATTTTCCCTGGGTCCGGACTTATGTCAGTACGACTCCAGCAGAGCAGCCCAGCGGACAGCGGGCTCGCACACCGTTTGAACATCCTTGAAGCTTGAGTAGACCAGATTACTCACCAGCAGCAGGTGATTTTGAATCAGCTGATCCAGATCAATCGCCGGTTGGATCACCTGGATCCCCCACAGCTGTTCCCTCCGGCTCAGCATAGCGCCCTGGCGCCCGGCGTTCTCTCAGCTAGCCAGGCTAGCCTGGGGCCGCCGACCCGGCTCACTCCCATTCCTACGCCCACGCACTTCAGGGGCAAGCTCGGTGAAGCGCGGGGGTTCCTTCTCCAATGTGAGTCGGTGTTTTGGCGTCCCCGGGGACTTCCCGACCGATCACTGCTGAATTGGGTACATCGCTAACCTCCTGGAAGGGCGAGCATTAGCCTGGGCCTACGCCGTAATGGTGAGGCCCAGCTACGCGAACCTGACCTACGCCCAGTTCATCCGTGATTTTAATGAGGTCTTTGATCATTCGGATCGAGACAGCGTATTAACCACCCGGCTGCTCAACCTTCGTCAGGGTAGCCGGTCGGCCGCCTACTACGCTGTCGACTTCCGGGTGGTGGTGGCGGAAGTTGGGTGGGGAGATGCTGCCCTCTGCAGTATTTTTGCCCGTAGCCTGAATGCTAACCTCCGGGATGAATTGGCAGCCGGGATTTGCCGGAGCGTCTTTCTGATTTCATTTCCCTGGTTATTAGCCTCGATAACAGGTTGAGGGAGCGGGCCGCTGAGCGGAAGTCGTTCAGCCACTCGAGCGGAGCCTCTTCCCGCACCCCTCAACCTCGCCCCCTGGCGTTGCCCGCGCCAGAGTCCGCCGACGACCCAGAGGTGATGCTGATAGGGCGGACCAAGCTTCCGCAGGCGGAGAAACAGCGCCGCAGGGAGTTGGGCCTCTGCATGTATTGCGGAGATGACCAACACCCTGTGGAATCCTGCCCGGTTAAGCCAAAAGGGGGGGTCCTCGAGTCACTGTAGGGGGTCTCGCGGACTCAACCCAGCCGAATCAGCTATCAAAATGCCTCGTCCCTGTTAGATTCTGCCATAACCTCATGGAGCATTTCACTCATGCACTGGTGGACTCGGGGGCAGAACAAAGCTTCATTTCCAGAGGCCTGGCAACCCGCTTGGGCATCCCCTGCCAAGCCCTTCCAGTCCCCCTCAATTTAGTCACTCTCTCACGGACGCCCCTGGAGAGGGTCACTCACCGGACCGTCCCCGTTTCCGTCCTCGTCTCTGGCAATCACAGGGAGGACTTGAGTCTTTATGTACTGCCCACCTCTGCTGCTCCCGTGATCCTAGGCTACCCCTGGCTACGCCTCCACAATCCGGTCTTCAACTGGCGTTCCGGGAGCGTCCTCTCTTGGAGTACATTCTGCATGAGCGCCTGCCTCCAGTCAGCTGCCTGCGCCCCCTCGCGGCCTCTCTCACCTCCTGACACTCCTCCCCCGGAGCTCTCCAAGGTGCCTCCAGAGTTTCACGATCTGGGGATGGTTTTCAGTAAATCCAAAGCACAGTCTCTCCCCCCCCACCGCCCGTGTGACTGTGCCATAAACCTCCGCCCGGGGGCCCCCTTGCCATCGGGTCGTTTATACAGCCTATCGGCCCCAGAGCGGGAGGCCATGGACGTCTACATAAAGGAGTCACTCAGCGCGGGCATCATCCGCCCCTCCTCATCCCCAGTCGGAGCTGGATTCTTCTTCGTGGCCAAGAAAGATGGGTCCCTTCGGCCGTGTATCGACTTCCGGGCCCTAAACGACATCACAGTCAAGGACAAGTACACGCTGCCGTTGATGGAATCCGCCTTCGACTCCCTCCAGGGGGCCACCTGGTTTACGAAGCTGGACCTCCGCAGCGCGTACCACCTCGTTCAGATCCGGGAGGGCGACGAGTGGAAGACGGGTTTCTGGACGCCCAGTGACCATTTCGAGTACCTCGTCATGCCGTTTGGGCTTACCAACGCTCCGGCCGTCTTCCAACGGCTCATTGACGATGTCCTGCGAGATTTCCTGGGTCTGTTTGTCTTCGTCTACCTGGACGACATCCTGATCTTCTCCCGATCGCGGGAGGAGCATCTGGTCCACGTGAAGCGGGTCCTTCAGCGTCTTCTCGAGAACAGGCTCTATGTAAAAGCTGAGAAGTGCGAGTTTTTTACCGATAAGACCTCCTTCTTGGGCTTCATCATATCTCACAACCAGATCATCCCGGACCCGGCCAAGGTCAAGGCGGTAGTCGATTGCCCCCCCCTCCTCCAGGAAACAGGTCCAGCAGTTTCTGGGGTTCGCCAACTTCTACCGCCGCTTTGTCCCAAACTACAGCTCGATCGCTGCTCCTTTGACCCGCCTCACCTCCCCCAAGGTGCCGTTCCGGTGGACTGAGGAAGCTGTGCTGGCCTTCGTGATGCTGAAGAGGGAATTCTCCTCCTCCCGGGTCCTGACTCAGGTGGACCCCACGCTTCAGTGCCTCGTCGAGGTGGATGCCTCTGACATGGGGGTGGGAGCAGTGTTGTCTCAGCGCTCTCCGGTAGATGGGGTGGTGCATCCCTGCGCCTTTTTCTCCCGGCGCCTGTCTGTAGTGGAGAGAAATTATGACGTCGGTGACTGTGAACTTCTTGCAGTGAAGCTCACGCTGCAAGAGTGGCGTCACTGGCTGGAGGGGGCAGCACAACCATTCATGGTCCTGACAGATCACAAGAACCTGGAGTACCTGAGGACGACCAAGCGCATGAATGCCCGCCAGGTGTGTTGGTCCCTGTTCTTCGGTCCCTTCAGGTTTTCCATCACCTACCACCCCGGCTCTAAGAATGGGAAACCGGACGCGCTGTCCCGGGAGTTCGCCCCGGAGGTTGCCGAGGAACTCGGGCACATCATCCTACCGGCCTCGTGCGTTGTGGGTGCTGTTTCATGGTCCATCAGGGACAAGGTCCGGAAGGCACAGGAGGCTGAACCTGATCCTGGCGGCGGCCCGGCTGGGAGGTTGTTCATGCCATCTGCTGTCCGGGGTGACGTCATCCACTGGGCACACACCTTGAAGCTCACCTGCCACCCGGGGGCCTCCCGTCTTATTGAGCTCCTCTAGAGGTCCTTTTGGTGGCCGGGTTTACGGGACGACATGGCCAGTTACGTCCGTGCCTGCCCCCAGTGTGCTACGGGTAAGACCTCGACCTCTCCCCCCTCGGGGCTCCTCCATCCCCTGCCGGTCCCAGGAAGGCCCTGGTCCCACATAGCCTTGGACTTCGTTACCGGTCTCCCGACGTCCAACTCCTTTGATACCATCTTGACCCTCGTGGACTGGTTCTCCAAGGCCGCATACTTCGTGCCGCTCCGAGGCCTCCCCACGGTGTGGGAGATGGCAGAATTTTTGATCCAGCACGATGTGAGGCTGCATGGGATCCCGGTGGATGTCGTCTCCGATCGGGGGGGCCCCAGTTCGTGTCCAAGGTTTGGAGGAGCTTCTGCTGTGCTTTGGGGGCCACGGTGAGCTTATCCTCCGGTCACCACCCCCAGACCAACAGGCAGTGTGAGCGCACGAACCAGAAGCTGGAGGCTGCGCTGCGCTGTGTCACCTCGACCAATCCTTCCTCCTGGAGCGTCCATCTACCCTGGGTGGAGTACGCCCACAACTCTACCCTGTCAACCGCCACAGGGATGTCTCCCTTCCGGGCGTCTCTGGGCTACGACCCCCCGCTGTTCCCTGAGGAGGAGGAGGTGGCAGTACCATCCATCCAGGCCCACCTGAGGCACTGCCAGCGCATTTGGACCATTACGCGCCAAGCGCTGTTACGCACAGTTGCGCACAACTCCAAGACGGCAAATTGTCGTAGGAAGGCCGCCCCCCACTATCAAGTGGGCCAGCAAGTTTGGCTGTCAACCAAGGACATTAACCTGAAGGCCGAAAAAAGGAAACTGGCGCAGCGCTTCATTGGGCCTTTCCCCATCGTCAAGATTGTTAATCCGGTGGCTGTGCATTTGGCTCTCCCCCCCTCCCTCCGGGTTTGTCCGATGTTTCAGATCTCCCAGATTAAACCCTTCATAACCAACCCTCTCTGCCCCCCCCCCCCAGGTCTCCCCCCCTCCTGTGGTGATCGACGGCGACCCGGCGTGGACTGTCAACTCCATCCTGGATTCCCACCGCCGGGGTCGCAGTCTCCAATATCTGGTGGACTGGGAGGGGTATGGCCCCGAATGGAGGTCCTGGGTATGGCCATCGTTTATGCTGGACAAGCGCCTCATCACGGAGTTCCACCGGGCATATCCAGGTAAGCCAGCGCCGGGAGGCTCTGCTCGGGGTGAGGGGGTACTGTTACAACTCACTCTCACCTGTCTCCCGTCTCAGCTGTGCGCGCACCTGCGCCTCATCAAGCTCGGGCTATAAAGTCCGCTTCACCCTGATCCTCAGTCTGGAGCCGTCTGCTCATCCATGCTGTTCTCTCCAGAGCTCGCCTATTCATCTACAGCCTGCACTCTTCCGATACCAACCACCCTGGCACGTAAGATAATACCACTCACCTTCTCTCCAGTCTCTCCCCTGTGCACAGGTGGATCCTCTGGCGGCGGACGTCGCTCCCTCGTCCCAGCCATCACTCTCCTCACCACTCCGAGTGCACAGCTGGACACTGTCTTCCAGGCAGAGGGCCTGACACGTCATCCAACGCCAGCCACCTCTCCCACCTGCAACTAAGCACCAGCATTAAGATTCACTCTCCCGTGTGTTGCCCCCTGCTAACCTCTGTGTGTGCTTGCCCTTAGGGTTGCCTGGCTGTACGGCGCTCCTCTCTGCCCTCGGCGCACCCCGTTCTCCAGCACTACATCACACCTCGCCCTCACGCACTCATACACTATTATTGTTCAATAAAATAACTGAAAACTTGCTTATGTCAGTGCCACACAAATAAGAACACAGAACATGAACCATATAAATAACTATATAACAGATACTTCAGAAAATCCCAGATCAAAACATATCTAATACCAGTCACTAGAACCTAGTAGTTAGTATGCTAGTGATTAGCACATGCAAGCAATTTAGCATATGCTAGCAATTTAGCACATTTTGCTCACTTTTCTTCGCATTTTCAGATGAAACAAAGAGTTCTTCATAACAAAGGTATTGTTTTTTGTTAATCAAGACAATAAACAAGCTCTAACACTGCCAATTTTTTAAAAGACGTGAAATCATTTAACCCTTAGATGCATAAGCGGGGTGACAATCACCCCAGAGGTTGTTTTTTTTTTGCAATATCTTTGTAATTTTAATTTTTTTATCATTTGACCTTCCATGTATTCCTCAAATAGGTTGTGTTTGACAAGAGGCCATTTGGATTTGTATCTAATTGTTATATTTTTTAAGTAATTGCATTTTTTGTATCAGTACCACACTTTTCCATATGTAGGGTCAAAAATGACCCAAAGCTTTTCCCCAGCTGTCCCCTTTTGAATCTCACCACGGTTATCAGTACCACTGTAGATGCTGCAATTTGCATCTCAGACTGGATGCCGAGGGTAAACAGAGAGGGTAAACAGATGAGGACAATATAGTGTATACAGTGAGGACAATGTAGGTATTTTTAGATGCATGGGTCAAAAATGCCTGAGCGGTTGTTTTTTTTGCAATATCTTTGTAATTTTAATTTTTTATCATTTAATCTTCCATGTATTCGTCAAATAGGTTGTCTTTGACATGAGGCCATTTGGATTTGTATCTAATTGTTATATTTTTTAATTGCATTTTTTGTATCAGTACCACACTTTTCCATATGTGGGGTCAAAAATGACCCAAAGCTTTTCCCCAGTTTGGTGACCAAAATATAATTTAAAATAATAATAATAATAATAATAATAATAATAATAATAATAATAATAATAATCACCCAAAATATAATAACAATAATCATCTTTAACCAAAATGAAAGAAATTTCTTAAGTTTACAGCATAAAACACACACATTCTAGTTGGGGTCATTTTGACCACACTCATGGAAGAGTGTTGGAATTGGTTGGTCATGCATCTAAGGGTTAATGATCTTAAAATGACCAGGACAGAAGTAAACCTTTGCAAAAGGGTGGGACTTCCGGGTCAAGGATGTATAATTTCTTCATGTCAAGCCTCACTGTGGAAATTAAGGTATCCAAAACAGTACTGCAATTGTCAGAGTTGATAGAAAAATACTATTAGTAATTAGCATTACTAGAACACCTTTGAAGTGGAGTGATGCATATCCAGTTTATTTAGCGAATGCAAAGTCCTTAAGCCAAGCAGTTGCCTCCTGGTTTGCTGTATGGAGGGTGTGTAATCCTCCTTCCAGTCTTTGGAGCAGGCAAGCCTCTATGATGTGTTCCATAGTTTGCTCCTCTCCACATGCGCACAGTGGGCTAGGGCTACTGCCCCATCTGTGAAGGCTGGCCAAGCAGGGGCCATGTCCAGTCCTGAAGCGATTGAGTGTAGACCACTGTCTCCTTGGGAGGTTGGTGCCCGGGACCTGTTGGTTGGGGTTTATCACCAGCTGTTTGTTTGGGACCTCCTTGGTCTCCCATTCCTCTTGCCAAGCTGTCTGGATGGTAAAGTCAGCTGGGGGAGGGTTTTTCCAAATCGGCCGTCTGGATGAAAGTCGGGCAGTGGGTGGGGTGTAGATATCTGCATGGATTGGTAAGTGAGGAAAATCTTTAACTTTTTGGAGCATCCTTTGAGTTAATGCTGCTCGCCGGATGTGTGGAGGGGCTATGTTTGACAGTACAGAGAGCCAGGGGAGTGGTGTTGAGCGGATTGTTCCAGTTATAGTTCTCATGGTTGAGTTGAGCTGGGTGTCTACATGGTGTGTGTAAGATGACCTGGACCAGACAGGGGCACAATATTCTGCTACAAAGTATGAAAGGGCCAGTGCTGAGGTGCGCAGGGTGGAGACTGCCACCCCCCATTTTGCACCAGCGAGCTTGCAGAGCAGGTTGTTTCGTACTTTCACCTTAGCAGCCGTCCCCTTTAGATGTTCCTTGAAGGATAAGGTCCTATCAAGGGTCACTCCAAGATAAGTTGGATTTGGGGCATGCTTAAGCTTGAGTCCGCTCAGGTGGATGTTTAGTTCTCTGGCAGCTTTTGCATTGTGGAGATGAAATACACTGGAGACGGTTTTTGCTGGGCTTGGTTTTAGGCGCCAGATTTTGCAGAACTGGTCCAGTTTAGCAAGATCTTCCGTGAGCACCCGTTCCAGTGGTTCAAAGTCTGGTGCTTGGAATGCCAAACAGATGTCGTCTGCATAGATGAATTTGCGGGATTTTGTAGTAGGCAGGTCATTTATGTAGAGGTTGAACAGAGTTGGAGCTAGAACTGAGCCTTGTGAGAGTCCGTTTTTCTGCATTCTCCATGCACTTGTGTTCTGACTGAGGTGGACTCTGAACCTTCGGTTGGTCAGCAGGGTTTTTATAATTGCTGTTGCCCAAGCAGGGATCGCCTTTATAAGTTTCAGGAGGAGGCCTGGAGTGATGCATATCCAGTGAAATTGGAGTGTAATTATCACAGATTATTGTAACTCCTGGTATCCCTATTGTCCAATCAAATTGCTCAGTTGGAACTAACTATTGTATAATGTACTGTAAAATCAGATTCTGGAGCATCATTATCCTGTGGCTACCGAACACATCCTCCATACTACCACAAAAATATTTTATTTTCATGAATCGATTATTAATTCATTTATTCAAATGTGTTTTAATATCAAAATAGGACTACTGTAAAACAGTACATGTTGCATAAAGGTATTTAAAATTGTTCTCAAAATTACTTAACCCCCATTGCATATTATGTTTATTTTCAAAATACACAAACTGAATGATTTTAAGCACGACTGTAACTGAATGGAGTCTTTAAATTGACACTGTTTTGTAGTTTAAAATGAAGAATGTTAAATTGATTTAATTGAAATCACAATCATTATTTTCATGTGGTAGTAACTGCACATAGATTGCATGTTCAATAGCCAGAACTAATTTGCAGTTGTCATTTTTTTTCATTTTTTTTTTACATGCAGATGCATTTTTGTATTGTAGTCTCAATGCAATACTGGTTAAAGCCCAAATGCAGTCCATGTGTCTTTTATATTAATGAGAGTCTGATATCATATTGCATAATGCATCAGCCCACATTTTTTAACATTCAGCACATCCACACTTTATACACAAAACTACATCATCCTTTGATCTGAGCTGCCAGATACAAAAGTACAGTGGAAAGAGTCAAGAGGCTCCATTTTAAACTAATGACCATGAGCTGGGCAGTCATGGTTATCTCTTTGACTTTCCTTTAACCACTAACTGCAACATGACAATCATCATACATCAGAGGAGCAGTCAGGATTTTTATCCTCCATTTAATGTTGTGCCTGAGCTCTGCTGTCAAACCAAAACAAAGCTGAGGCCTTACCACTCCTCCTACCACTGGCCATCACCGCCTCTTCTTCTGCCTTCCAATTCTCTGCCAAATCTTAGCAGAGTCCATCCTAATGGCTAAAACGATGCTGAAAGGAACCTCAAGAGATCTGCAAACTGAAAACGGTAGAAGGCAGAGGCTCCAAAAAAAAGCCAGCTTGCTAAAGGTGGAACCTCCTGAGGTGCCAACAGGCAGCTGTCAGAGAAAGGAACACTACAGTAATGCTAACAGCAATAACACATGAATGCCCACATACTACAGCAGAGAAACTAAGTATTGAACACATCAACATTTTTTCTCATTAAACATATTTCTGACAGAGCTAATGACCTGAGATTTTCACCATATATCAGTAACAACCCAAGCAATGCATACATACAAAGAAATCAAAGCAACTGTGTTCACAAAACGTTATATTTAATTAAGTGGAATCACACAGGGAATAAGTATTGAACATGCTTGGTGAAATTCATTTGATATTTAGTAGAAAAGCCTTTGTTACCTCCGCCAAGGAGGTTATGCTTTCATCGACGTTGGTTTGTCTGTCTGTCTGTTTGTTTGTCTGTCTGCTTGTTTGTCTGTCTGTCTGTTTGTTTGTTTGTTAGCAAGATAACTCAAAAAGTTATGGATGGATTTTCATGAAATTTTCACAGATTGTCAGAAATGGGGTATCCTACAGATGATTACATTTTGGTGGTGATCCGGATCACAGTCCACAAGAAAACCGCCATTACGCAAAATGTCATTTTGGTCAATAACTACTGAACCACTAATCCTACCATTGTGAATCCAATTGCTAGTCATATGTTTTCATGGTCAAGGAATCTGAAAACGTACGCACAAACAGTGTATGGGGGGAACTGTGGCACTTGGCGGAGGTCTGCACTCTCCGAGTGCTTTTCTAGTTGGTAATAACAACTTCCAGATGCCTCGTGTATGGAGAAACTAGATGCAGGCATTGCTCAGGTGTGATTTCAGCCTATTCTTCCACACAAACTGTTAAATTTTGAAGGTTCCGTGGGTGTCTTCTATGAACTCTGATTTTCAGATTGTTCCATAGATTTTCAATTGGATTCAGGTCAGGTGACTGACTGGGCTATTCTAGCAGCTTAATTTTCCTTTTCTGAAGCCAGTTGAGAGTTTCCTTGGCTGTGTGTTTGGAATCATTTGCCATGTTTACATGCACAAAATGTCTTCAATCTGATTACAGTTCAGATTAGAACTTTACTGTTTACATGGACCCTGAAAAAGTTGATCCGATTATAACATGCCTTTACATGCCTCACATGTTTGAATGAACTAAATGTTTTTGACATGCGCAGAATTGTCTGACATTCTGGAAATAGTAGAAGAAGAAGCAACTTCCAATGTAAATAAGACATGTCTTTCTCTTTTTGAAATGGACCTGTATTTTGTTATTCAGACTGCACTTTTGGTTCTGCTGGTCTCCATATTAAGAATTACTTAATTACTCCCCCCCCCCCCCCCGCCATTCCCAAAGGGTTGAAGATCCTTTTGGGTGAAGATTGAAGGGGGATAATTTCATGGATCCCTCTGTCCATCCATCCAGCAATCATGCCACTTTTGTGTAATCAACTCCTCCTACAGTTTTGTTCCGATTGTTTTGAAACTTGGTACCAGGGTTTGATATACTCTGATGATGTGCATATTGCAATTTGACTCTCATCAAATGACCTTGAGATCAAAGGTCAGCAGCCATGTTTTCCCTTTATCTTCTAAACACAATAACTACTGAAAGAAATTACGTGGGCTTTTCAACTCGATACAGTAATTGTATCTAAGACACATCTTGGATGACTTACACCCTGACCTGACTATAGGTTTGTGGACCAAAGGTCAAGCTTAACATTCCATTTGCACTATGGAAAATTTAATGTTACTATGAAACGAGTAAAGCTAGCCCCACCAAACTTGGTACACGGGTTTACCTTTGGGTCCTGACCTCAGCCTATGGATTTGGAGTCAAAAAGTCCAAGGTCAAGTTTAGCATTTCATTAGCACTATTACTATAAAATGAGTAAAGCTAGGGTCATAGTGTTGATGTGGTATGTAAAGCCAGAGCTGTGATAAACAATTTCAGTCATTTTTTTCCGAATATTTTCATCACGTTTGGTGTATGTTTGGAGCAGCAAAAAGCGGTAAAAATGGAATGTGAAATGGAAAGTAAAACTGAATGTGTGGATTCTAAATGCTATGTTTGTTTGACGTTGACAGACCATGTAAACACTGAGATATGGTGTTAATATTGTAGCACTGCCAGATACGTTGATGCATTGCACTTTATGAATAAAAGGATAAATACATAAAAATAGGCCTAATTATCATAAATAATAAAGTGTAATCTTGAAAACTTTATTTGTTGTTTGTTGCCATATAGCTGTGTAAGTTTCACAGTATTGTTGCATTTATTTATGTTGAGATGAGCTGTCAAAATGTCAGGGGGTCACATGACATGCAATCAGATGATTGCCAGCTTCTGACTGGAGTTTAAAAAAGCGCGGAAGCCCAATGGAAAAGTACCTCATCCCTGCAGTGGAGAGAATTTGGATGGAAAAATTTGGTAAGATTTTTCAGAACACCTGCACAAAACAAACTTACCCATAAGGGGTTGAACTGTTGGCGCTTGTGTGGTGAAAAGACTGCAAATCATTTTCATGTGTTTTGGTCATGCCCAGTTATCCACCAATATTGGACCAATGTACAGACAATATTGGGGAAAATATTCAAAATAACAGTTCCCTTTTCTTTTATAACTTTGTATCTGGGTTTACTACCGGACTCACTGGAAAGACGAGGAGATAAATACTTATTCAATGTTTTAATATTGGCAAGTAAAAAAGCCCTAACTAAAAAATGGATGCTGAAGGACTGTCCTACACCTGAAGATTGGATTAACGTGATTCAAGACATTTACTCGATGGAAAAGTTGACATTCGCACTGAGACAGGACATGGATGGGTTCATGAACTTTTGGCAACCCTGGATTGCATATGTGTCTTCCATTAGATCTAATCTTTGACAAATACCATTTCAATGATGGTCCCACTCTTTGTTCCAACGCTACTCAGATGCTCTTTTACTTTTAACTACTTAATTTTCTGTTTGTTTGTTTTTTGCTGTTCTGTTTGTTTGTTTATTCGGGTTTTTTTTTGTTTGTTTGTTTTTTTAATTTAATTCTCTTTAATTTCACTTTTTCTTTCACTTTAAAAAAAAGGGGGTGTTGTAATAACTATTCTACCAATGTTGTCAAATAGCAAAATATAAGGGAACGTACGATGAAAATATTAACAATGCAATGCTGTAATGACCTGTATACCCTTTACAAAAACTTAAATAAAAAAAAAAAAAAAAGCGCGGAAGCCACGGCATAAGGAAGGTCACTTTCAAAAGACTCCAGGTGCCGGGGGACGCCATTCACAGGGTGGCTACCAGAGACCTGTGGGAGTGTGTGCTTACCTGTTCCAGAAACTGAAAAGTCGGTTTTCCACAATAATCTGGATGCCAGGATTGTTTGAATTCTCTGCACACCCAGGACTGATCGGGTGACGGGGCTGCATGCCGGTAAAACTGAGCCTTTTTTTCTTCTCCTCTACGAACTGCAATTTTTGCTGAGCTTGGGGTCTTTTTCCATTTTTTTTTTAAAGACATTAACTTCCATTTATTTTTGGTGGAGTATCTGGACTTTTTTTTCTTTTTTCTTTTTTTTTTGTGGTGACATTGCTACAGAATATGGGGCAGATTTAATAAGGCAGTGCAAATTAGCAAGTGCACAAATTAGACAGAGCACCTAAGAGAGTGGCCAATTTTTGCCAGTGATCTACTAACAACATGCAAAATTATGAACACAGACGCGGTCACTTCATTTCAATAATGACCACCCATCCATCAAGAGCAATGTAAAATTGCGCACAGGCAAACCTGATGAGGAACCGGGTCATCAAAAGCCAGTTTGGATGAACATAATATAGTTTTTTTAAGCTTTTGTTTAAGCACAAACCCCAGTAAGTTTATTTTTGTTCACCATAAATCAAAGTTTTGATTTTCATTTCGCATGGCAGACTCCTTTGTTTAATATGTATAAATTAAGGACTACTCATGAATAAACTGATTTTTGACCATCGTGTTTATTTTATTAACAGAAGGACCGTCAAGATGGTCTGATGGAGACTCTGGGGTTTCATTATGTGAATGACTTTAACAAAATGTACAGGTCTCCCAGTTCATGGCTTTTCATAAATTCTGTATGTGCGTTTTATATTTTCTGAAGTCTTGAACATAATAAAATTAAACACACAATTTCACTTATTCCATGGAAAGCCACAGCAGAGACTGCTGTCATTGAGTTACTACGATGTTGCAATATCGGGGGACGTATATGGATGTGTGCTTCTTTTGTCCACTCCAGGTAGGAAGGGCTGTACTATTTGATGGATGCAAATTCATTGTTTAGGAAAGCTTTTTCACTTTATTTTATTTATTTGACCTTTATTTTATCAGGTAATATATTTGAGTGCAATTCTTACTAGGGATGTCCCGGTGTGTCATTGTATGTACTTAATGTTTGCTTTTATTCTTGTTCTTAATCCTATTGTGTTGAGATTTTGCCCCAAGATGTAAAGAGCGTTATAAATGAAATAAACTATTATTATTATTATTATTATTATTATTATTATTATTATTATTATTATTATTATTAGGCTTTATATAATTGTAAAACTCTTCTGTAAAAGTGTGTTCAAAAAGTGGACAGTTAGTACAAAACCATTTAAAATATACCAGAGGATTAAAAATCACATGAGAAGTACTATTTCTAAACATATCTGTTTATTTGAAGCATGCAGAGAATATCACAGCTCTGAGACATTCATCCCAGCACAATCTGATAGCGAAGACCCAGAGAAAAGGATAAAATAGGGTACATATGGCCCTGGTCCTGGGCTGTCCTAGCAACCTCACACAATGGCCAAGGACTGCTGACTCCATCAGATGCCCTCTCCCCTGAAATGGTCTGGCAGGTGTTTTACTGTTGATATTCCACTGTCTCCTTCAGTTTAGCTGTCTCATTTCGGTTCCTTATATTGCAAACCTTAACACAGGTTTTTCTATGTGTAAGCGGAAGCAAGTACTTTGTTGCTAGGCAATAGAGGGTGTTTGTGTACAGAGCTGAAAACCCACATCCTGCATATTATGCGTGAGCTGTGAAATCTTTTAACTGACATTTAGAGCAAGCTCATTGTGTAAAAATATTTCATATCCTAACTTATCTAAACATTTCTATCACAGAATCCCTCTTTGGCTCCATTCTATGGTGTCAACACCTAAAGCAGGCAACATTAACACAGAGAGCCTTGATATGCTTTATTCATTGATTATGGCACGAGCATAAAACCTGTTGGCAGAATACAGTGGGGGTAAAAAAAGTATTTAGTCAGCCACTAATTGTGCAAGTCTTCTCCCACTAAAAAGATGAGAGATGTCTCCAATTTTCATCATAGGTATACTTCAACTATGAAAGACAAAATGAGAAAAAAAAAAATCCAGAAAATCACTTGTCTGATTTTAAAGAATTTATTTGCAAATTATGGTGGACAATAAGTATTTGGTCAATAACAAAAGTTCATCTCAATCTTTGTTATATACCCTTCGTTGGCAATGACACAGGTCAAACATTTTCTGTAAGTCTTCACAAGGTTTTTACACACTGTTGCTGGTATTTTGGCCCATTCCTCCATGCAGATCTCTAGAGCAGTGATGGTTTGGGGCTGTCGCTGGGCAACAGGGACTTTCAACTCCCTCCAAAGATTTTCTATGGGGTTGAGATCTGGAGACTGGCTAGGCCACTCCAGGACCTTCAAATGCTTCTTACGAAGCCACTCCTTCATTGCCCGGGCGGTGTGTTTGGGATCATTGTCATGCTGAAAGACCCAGCCACATTTCATCTTCAATGCCCTTGCTGATGGAAGGAGGTTTTCACTCAAAATCTCACGATACATGGCCCCATTCATTCTTTCCTTTACACGGATCAGTCGTCCTGGTCCCTTTGCAGAAAAACAGCCCCAAAGCATGTCACGCATGGCTCTAGGGAGCCACGCAA